>JAHWFP010106977.1:40029-68388 GCA_023313725.1 Lithobius niger
CAAAAAAAATTACGTGAACTTGCGTCGGCCTTTCGAAAACACCAACTGAAATAACATACGAACTATACATTAAATTTCACCCTTCAAAATGAAACGTTATGCTGTTTCCCTCCTTCCCCCTACCTCCTCAAAAAATTACGTGAACTTGCGTTGGCCTTTCGAAAACACCAACTGAAATAACATACGAACTATACATGAAATTTCATGCCTCAAAATTAAGCTTTATGCTAGTTCCCCCACCCCGAAATAAAAATACACCCACAACATTCTAACTGCCTGCCCACACTTTAGCACATAACTGTTTGCAGGAATAAGTTACCTCTGAATTGCCTTTAAATTGTCCGCAGTGACACTAAAGTTGAATGCCGAATCTTTTCTGGGCCATTATTAAGCACTATCAATCTTCGCTATCATCCAAATCAACGTTTTCCATTAAAAGGTACCAAAGACGTAGGATACTATACTCCCATTAAATGACAGAGAATGACAAACCGCAAAGAACCCACTGTTCAGAAAGCATATTATGCAAATTGAAGAAGGACGACTCATTACGTGAATACCATGATTAAAAAAAAATTTAAAACACCACTTACGTGAATCTAAGGAGTACGACGTAATTTTTATATGATGAAGTTTTCGTGATGCGTGCCAAGATAAAAAAAAAACGTGTTTCTCCAATACGATTAAAAAAATCTCCCTCTAGACACACAGCCTACCCACGCTCACCCTCATCTTGCTCGAATGGTATCGGCCGCAAATCTGACTGCAGCAAAACAAAGTGACGACACACAGTTTGCATAACTAACACAGCTTTATTTCCCCACCAATTTTGTTTTTTATTTTAATAGTTAGCAACCGTACGATAAAATAGTTATAGAACCCGTAGCAAACTGTATGCCATTTATGTGCCGATGGGCGATATCCCGAACATGGCCAATCCGCTCGAACTACGTCACGATGACGTCTCGGCCTTCGGCCTCGACCTCATCTTGATGTAGTTCTCGCGGATTGGCCATGTTCGGAATGTTGCCCATCGGGTGATAAATCCCATACAGTTCGTCAGGGGTACTATAACTATTACTTATGGAAAAATGTATACGGAGATTGATAACTCTGTTTTAACAATAGATAAATATAGTACCCTCAAAATAAAATTAAAAGATACTGTAAGTAGATCAGATTTCAACTGAGTGGTTTACTTCAGCATTTTATTTGGCTAGTCTTATTAACTTTTTTATTTTTTTATTATGAATGTGGGTCTTTTATTCTTACTTCATAAATTGTCAGTATGTATTTTAAATTATTGCTTTTATTAAGATTGTAAAATTCTTAATCTCAGTAACATTATGCTGCTTTTTTTAAACATTAAGCAGTCATCTATTGTTATGAATTATTCTTAATCATTTCCTCTGTTGCTTGCTTACTGGTTTTTAAATTTTAAGTAGTTCTTTTTTATTAACTCGTTGTAGTTTGTTACATTTGTAAAAATGATTTTTAACTGCATATTTAACCTTACTTCTAGAGATTTTCATATGTTTTTAAAGTTTTCTTTTATTTTGGTTCAATTGTTTTATTGCGCATACTTTTAGTACGGATATTTTTAGGAAAACAAAGTTTTATTGTTGATAGCTTTAATCTTGGAAATTAACAATTCTAATAACATTTACAAACATATGTGTTTCAAAGATATTTTACGTGTATACATTTATCTCTTCAAATACTACTGTATTCAGTGCACAGACATTCTTCGTAAACTTCGTGCATTTCTGCTGAATAAACTTGCTGTTTATTATTAAATAACCCCCCCCCCCCCACAGAAGTAGGAGATTGGATGTTGTTGGAGAAATATCATTCATCAAAAGGTACATGCAGCATGAATTAACTACTAAAAGTATGTTTAACTACTATGAAGGTACAATGCACATCTGGAGTTAATAGAATGATAAGAGTAAGTGCTGTATAAACGATAAACTGCAAAAAACAATTGAGGCAACAACACTGACAAGGCTCCAACGAATCGAGACATTGAAAAATTTGTGTGTGATTGGTTTACTTAAGTGATCCAGAACAAACTCAAATCACTTGAAACCAAAAAATTCTTTCACATTCGTTTTTATGAACTAGAATGAATGTAAGTTAACAGGAATGGAATTTAAAGCAACTTGCTTTGTGGGGATTGTGAAAACAAACTAAATAGTCATGGTATGTGGGAAATGTAAGGCAAAATACCATTTCCAATGTGCGAAGATTGCAGCTAAAACATAGAATGCAAAAAATATAAAAAGAAATGAAGAATGGAAATGCAAGAGTTGCAGAATACCAAGAACACTATCAGAAAAAGAAAAAGAAGATTTAGATTGTAAACAGTGATGCACAACACGAAAGCGAGAAGCATGAAGAAGAACAATACAGTGATAAAGGGAAAAAAAACGAAAGCAGGAGAAAGGAAGACATAAGATGAAAAAATAAACAAACTGAAAAGGAGAAACAGACGACACAAAACGCAAATGAAAGTGAAAAGATCTATGAAATAAACATACTACTGGTAACAATGAACAGAATTGAACAAAAGATGGACAAACAAATGGAAAGTCTATGACAAATTGCAAAACTGCAAGAAGAATACAATGAAGGTACAAAGACACTAGATTTTATATGTCAGGAACAAGTTGATATAAATAGAGAACATCACGAAATAAAAATTAAAATAAAAGAAATGGACGAAAGAATATTACTACATGAAAATAAGGAAACTGAGAAAACCCTCAGAAGAAACAGTACAAGAACTAGCATTGACAACACATGAGAGGGAACAGTATGGCAGAAATCGGAATCTGGAAATAAGCCAATTGGGCTGGTTATCCGACGAAGATTTGAAAAATGTAGGGCAAAAAGAAGCACAGAACTTTAACATTGCATCGTTTAAGCCAGATCAAGTGAAAATAGCCCATAGAATTCCTAACAAAAACAGGAACAAAAAAATGCAATTTAATACAATTTACATGTAGAGAGTAAAGATACGCATGTTTAGAAAATTAAAAAAAGGATTGAAACAAGTGACAATGTGTAAAGAAATGAAGACAGAAGCACAATATATTTGAATGAAAACAAGACACCGCATTATAGAAATTGTCTTTGGAAGACAAAAGAGTCTGCATAAAACAATGGCTTTAAATATATATGTTTCTAGGAGGAAAAAGCATGATGAGGAAGAATGAAAATGGGCAAGAAGTAAAAGTCGTAAGATCAGACAAAAATCCAATCATCAAATGTAACAATGTATAGAAACCAAAGTTTTGAAACACATGCTGAAGTGAAAGGTAGAATCGAAAATGAAATTGGAGACAGAGTTAAGTTTAAAAATCATCCATGTAAATATACGAAGTTTAAGAAAAACGAAAGCAGAAGAAAGGAAGACATAAGATGAAAAAATAAACAAACTTAAAAGAAGACACAGATGACATGAAACGCAAATGAAAGTGAAAAGATCGATGAATTAAACACACTACAGGTAACAATGAACAGAATTGAACAAACGATGGACAAACAAATGGAAGTCTATGACAAATTGCAAAACTGCAAGAAGAATACAATGAAGGTACAAAGACACTAGATTTTATATGTCAGGAACAAGTAGATATAAAAATAGAACATCACAAAATGAAAATTAAAAAAAGAAATGGACGAACGAATATTACTACTTGAAAATAAAGAAACTGAGAAAACCCTTAGGAGAAACAGCACAAGAACTAGAATTGACAGCACATAAGAAGGAACAGTATGACAGAAATTGGAATTTGGACGTATGGCAATTGGGCTGGTTATCCGACGAAGACTTGAAAAATATATTGCATAAAATAGCGCAGAACTTTAACATTGCATCGTTTAAGCCAGATCAAGTGGAAATAAAATTCCTAACAAAAACAGGAACAAAAAAGTGAATATGAAACATTCGAGAAACAAAAATAGGTTGGGATGTAACTGTGCTAACAGAAGTAAATATTTAAAAAAATGAAACAATAAATTATGAATGGAAAGGTTTCAAAAATTATAATGCTAAGAGAAAACACAACTAGAGGAGGGGGGACTATTGGTGCACATAAATAAAAATCGTATTATTGATGCGACTAACGTCAACATTTTTAAATATTGAAAATAATGATGGATTTAGAAAAAATAATAACTAAAAGTTTGCAGAAGTTTAAATTAATTACAGAAAAAAAACAAAATAACAATAAATAGAAAAAATTTCTTTACAGAATATAAGCATAAAAACGTAATAAGAAATTTACACACTTATATTGGGATAAATTAGATGTAATAGACTGTCCAAATAAAACGTATAATAAATATATCATGTATGATAGTAATAAAAGCACAAGGAATAAAAAGAATAAACAACCTAGGGAAAAACTAATAAAGAATGGAAAGAATGGCTAACTATTGAATTAATAGACAAAAAAATTAGAAAAAATGAACTGATATAACTAATAAACTAATGAACTAATGAAACTAATAAAGATGCAGGAGGAAAACATTAAAACATAAACCATACAACAGTACTGAAAATTAAAATTAAAAATTAACTTGTAAATTAAAGAATGCAAACAAAAAAGGCTGAAAACAGTAATAAAATGTTTGGGATACCATAAAAGAGATAAGTGGAAAACATAAAGAAAAATAAAATATTGGTAAAAATATTATTCAAACTTTTGAAGGAGTAGAAATCCATAAACTAAGAAATGATTTTAATGAAAATTTCTCAAATAAAATACAACACTTGAAAAATCATTTGAACAAAGAAATAAAAACTATAAAAGTGAACATTTCTATAAAACTATATATAGAAAAAATAAACAAAAGAAACAAAAATACGTGATAAAACATTTTCCGTAAAGTATGCAACTCCTGCAGAAATTGCACAAATAATAAATGACTTAAAAAATACTAATACAACAGGTATAGATGGGTTTAATAATGCTAACTTTATACATTCCAATGAAAACACATCAAGATTTATAAGTAAATTAATGAACATTATGATTGATAAAGAAGTATGACCAAAAAAATTAAAAAACAAGTAGTAAGACCAAAAATAAAAGAAGGAAAATAATAAAAATAAAAACAGTTACAGACTAATTTAATTGTTATCAATAATAGATGAAATTATAGAAAAATACTTTTAAAGTAAAATTAGAGAATTTTTAGATAAATTTAAGCTACAATAAATACAATATGGTTACACAAAATATAAAGGCACCACAGACTGGTTAGCACAAATAAATGAAATAATAACTAAGGCACTGAATGAAAAAAAATGGAAACACAATCTTCATCGATCTTCATAAAGCTATTCATACTTTTGGCCAAAAGATACTATTACAAAAATGTGAAGTTATAGGATTGAGGGGGAATATTTTAAATCCTAATCAAACGTTACCTAATATATAGAAAAGCAAAAGTAAAACTGATGGGGTACCACAACGAACTGCATTAGTGCCATTACTGTTTTTAATATATGTTAATGATGTCCATGATTGTGCCAAAAGAATGCTAATATATATGTTTTCAGATGACACTGTAATGATCTCTATTAATTCAAATTATGAAGAGATGATTGGAAATTTACAAAAGGATTTTAATATGGCAAAAGGATGGCTAATCAAAAATGAACTTTACATAAGTGAGTTAAAAACAATACAAGTAGACATTACATTTCTTAAAATGAAAGATAAACATAAAAAACATGTAATTACCCATTCTGAACACTGCCTCCTAATGAGAGAAAATAAAAATTAAAAAATTGTGAAAGAACATGCAGGGAAATAAAATTACGGAAAACAACGAAATTTAGGAATGGATGTTGATTCGCAATGGGATTTTAAACAACATATAACAAAATTGGTAAATAAACACTCCATCAAATGATAACAAAATTATATAATATAAAATACTTGTTAAATATTAAGAATAAACGAATTCTATACGATGCATGGATCGAAAGTTTGATTAGGTATGGGATTGAAGTTTATGGTTTTGCAACAGACCATGTCATTTTGTGATTACAAAGAGTGCAGAATAAGATAATAATGGTATTGTTTGGGAAAGAAAGTGAAAAAACAAATGTATTTATTTTTATATGTTTAAATACATACCATTTTAAAAATTACAGAACTCCGAGACTATGTCGTAATAAAAAAGAATTAAATACGTATACAAATTATGATGAAAACAAAAGCGTACGATTACGGAAAAAACAAAAAAACATTAAACTATTAAAGCAAAAAAATTTTGAAAAAAAAGAATTAAAACAAGTATTCGTAAATTCTTATAAAAACTAAAGGTGAATATACAGAAGGCCTAGCTCAATAGGAAATAAATAATAAATATTTTGTACGTATATATTGTGTAATTTGTTATGTGTATTAAGTGTATTACGTACTAAGTTATATATGTATATTGTGTAAAATATAGTATGTATTACGGCTCTCACAAGTTTTATTTATTTATTTATTTATTATTTATAAAACTTCTATCCTTAATAATGCAATAAATTTATTTTTATTATTAATTTACTTAAAGGGCTAATTGCCAGATTGCACTTTATAAACAAATATGTAATAATAACGTGAACTGCAATTGCTATGAAGTCAAACAAGTTACCCAACTTAAATAACTTGGGATGAAACTTGATGAAAATTGGAAATTGTATGCCCAAATTAATTGATGATCCGAAAAATACGAAGGATTATGCCAACTTTATATACTATAGTTAAGGCTTCTTTTATCTGCTAGTTGAATTATGGGTTCTGTTCACTATTCCCTATCCCTATTCCCTAAGCCTCAATCCCACCCCCCATCCCTATTCTATTTTTGGTCTACAACTAAAAGTTACCTTAACAAACTACCAAAAAGGCCTAAACAAACTTGCCAAAGTACACTTCTACTCCAAAATTGGAAAATCAACTTCTCAAAATTACCAAGAATTCAAATTACTTACTTTAGGATGCTCTACAAATATAACATGATTGTGAATAACTTTTTTGATTAAACATTCCAAACTAGCTGTAATAAACCTGAAATAACTAATGTGGCTTGGGTTAAAATACCAATTTGGCAAAACTTTTATGATAAAAGATGTTTATTTTACACCTACAATCTTAAATGACTCACGTCCTGATATTAGACGAAACTTATCGAATGAAAATAATAACACTAGTATCAAAAAGTGTCATAGGGACACAGTCTGAAAAGTAATATGTTTAACATTGTCTTACTTGGGATCCATAAGCTAGCTTGCCTTTAAGTGGAAAGTTTTTTCGTTGGCAATTATGTAATTTTAATTATAAAATTATTGCAGTAAAGTTGTTTTTGTCTTTTTATTGTATGCATTTTTTACGGAACTCACTTTGTCATTAGAAAAATTGAGGTAAATCAAAACTGTCTATTATTATTATTATTATTATTATTTTCTATTCCCGATATTATTTATTCTAGGTTATATTATATGTTTTTGGCTACAGAGAAAAAAAGAGAACGTGGTTCTGAAGACATGATAATGTAAAGCATGTTGCATCTTATCTTCCCAAACAAAAAGGAATAATGATGTTGCTGCTCCAAGTTACAATGTCGGAGTCCTTCAGTCTTTTTACACCCATTGCATCCAAGAAGAATAAACCTGAAATGTGATATGTCTGCAATAACTGTATCAGTCTTTGAACAGTGACAATTTAAAGTTTTATGTGTATGTTCCATAAAGTTATTGCTATTTTAACATCAATAATTTATGTTAGTTTTTGTTATTCACTAATTTTGTTAGTTCAGTTCACATGCATGCTCTGGCTTCATGTATTTAATGACTGCATCTTATACATTCAACCGAATAAAGTATTATTATTATTATTAAACAATATTTTAAACAATAAGTTATTATGGTATGTAAATAATACAACAACATACTAAATGATAAACAATTCTTCTTGCTGAAGTGTGGGAAATTGAGGTGATCACTGTGTTAAACAACATGCAAAAAACCTTTGCAACAGGAGTTGATTGTTTTAAGCTAAGCCATATCAAATTAAGAAACTGCACTTAGGCCTTTTTTTGGAAAATTCTAATAAATAAAATCATCGAACAGAATTTTGGCCTGACAAATTAAAAACTCAGGTGTTGCGACCTGTTTACAAAAAGAGTAAAAGGAAATGTGATTTAATACTATAGACCTATTTCACTATTATGTGTCATCAGCAAAATTATTGAAAAAATTTTGCTTAGAATATTTTAAAGTTTCTAAATAAACATAAATTCCCAGTACGGATTTCGTAAAAATCTAAGCACCACTGATGCTTTATCCCATTTAAATGAAATTATAACAATTGGTTTAAACCAAGGAAAATACATTGGCGCAATTTTAATTGATCTACAGAAAACTTTTGACACGATTAACCATAATATACTAGTATGGAAAGGTGAACTATTAGGTTTAAGAGGAAAATTTTTAAAAATTATAAAAAGTTACCTGCAAAATAGATAAACCTGCACAAAAGTTGCTGATTGTTACAGTACTGTTGAGGATGTTCTGTATGATGTCCTGCAAGGCTCTGTTTTGGGTCCTCTCTTGTTTCCTATTTACATAAATGACGTTGATTTTATGTTATAAAATTCAAACATTATTATATTTGCATATATTATTATTCTGTCTATTAACTATGATTATAATCAAATGATAAAAAATTTCCAAAAAGATATTCATAAAATCAATGAATGGCTTGTGAAAAATGAAGTGTATAGAAGTGAAGAAAAAACAATGCATATTTTCATCAGAACTGCACACCTTTTGAATTTTAAGCCTAGATCTATTTGGATTCACTTTAAATTATGTACTCTTTTTAAAAACAAAAACGACAGAAACTGTCAAGTTACTTGTTCCAAATCGAAAACTATTGAAAGTGCTCGATACCTGGGTCCAGATATTGACTTCTGCTGCAAATTTAATGTTCTTATTGAACACCTGGTTACAAAGTTACGTCAAATCATGCCGAAGTTATATCAATTAAGAGATGCATTTAACAACTAAAATAAAATAATGATATGAAGCCTGGATTGGAACCCTGCTAAGGTATGGTTTAGAAATTTATGGTTTTGCTTCTTCATATATTGTTGATCACCTTCGGAGAACACAAAATAAAATTCTAAAGATCCCTTTTAACAAAGTTGATTCTTCTAACAAAATTTATTCTAAAAATAAAGTTAAAAAAGTTGTTCAGCTAAGAAATTATAATATAATTGTAAATCACTTCTTCACTTTTCAAAAGCACAAAATAAATTTTTGGAGTGGTGCCTTGAGAGACACCTCCGTCGTTATTTTTTTTTCAATTAGGGTGGTCTCAATTTGGAAGGCACCCAGGACGGTAACTGTAAATGCTCTGACTGTTTTTGCTTTTCGCAAGTTACTTACAATGGAAATGCTAAATGTGCTCCTACAACGACCGGTAGACAGGATGAGCATGTAGATCCCGCCTGACACACCCTCTTCAAATCTCAGACACGACGTTAGTAACTCCCCACCCTTCCGTCATCCTACCATACAATAATGTGGTGAACCGATTTAATTATTTTTTTGTATTTATTTAAATATTAACAACCTTTATGGAAAAATGAATATGGAACTAGTAATAAAGCATTCTATTTACTAAATACCTTTATTAAAATTTCAAAGATTGATGACTCTGTTTTAACAATGGATAAATATATACTACCCTCAAAATAAAATTTAAAAATACTGTAATCGGATCAGATTTCAACTGAGTGGTTTACTTCAGCGTTTTATTTTGCAAGTCGTAGGCTATAACATTTTTTAAATACGAATGTGCAGCTATTATTCTTACTTCATAAATTGTCTGCATGTATTTTGGATTATTGCTCTTATTAAGATCGCAAAATTCCTAATCTCAGCAACATTATGCTGCTTATTTTAAACAGTAAGTAGTCACCTATCGCTATGAATTATTCTTACTCATTTTCTTTGTGCATTCTTAATGGTTTTTAAATTTTAAGTAGATGTTCTTTTTTATTATCTCTTTGCAGTTGTTACATTTGTAAATAAGGACTTTTACCTGCATATTTAATCTTACTTTTAGAAATTTTCATATATATTTTAATTTTTCTTTTATTTTTGTTTACTTGTTTTATTTTGTTTACTTTTAGTACAGAGATTTTTAGAAAACCAAAGTTTTATTGTTGATATCTTTAATCTTAGAAATTAACAAGAACTTTTAATCAATCTGATAACGTTTGCAAACATGTAATGTTTCGTAGATACTGTACGTGTATACATTTATCTTTTCAGATAGGCTACTTCTGTATTCAGTGCACATACAATTTTCTTCGTAAACTTTGTGCATATTTGCTGAATAAACTAGCTGAGTATTATTATTAAAATCTAAATTTAAATTATTATTATTATTAAAAATTAACAATACGTGGCAGATCATTTTTGTGACAATCCTTTGGATTTTTAAATACACTTTTACTTTTTGTAAACTAGTATGTGTTATACTAATGTTATAGTTAACTTTACGAAATTTAATTTTAAGTGCATTTATTTTTATTAAGATGATAGAAGTTTAAGATAATAGTTTTAAGATTAACTTTAAAGATATTTTTATTACTAATAACAGCACTTTGGATTTCTTTTACTGAATGTTGGGCTGGCACACAAAGTATCAGTCTTTAATTTCGTTTCTTAAATTGTAATAATTATACTTCCTTATATTATTAAAATGTAGTGTTTAAAATTAAAATTATGAATATATTTCTAGCACAAGTAATATAATAACTTAATTTACATTTACTTAAACACTGCCTGATAAGCATATGGACAAAACACTGCTAATACTTTTTTAAACTAATTTCTTTTGAGCCTTAAGTCAGCTGAAGCAATATAATGCTTGTATGGCTGAAGCGGCTCACTGTTGAACATTACCAGATTTTTAGAGAAGAAGAAATGTCCGGTAAAGGGAGGTGCCAACCCGGGGATTCGATCTGGGAAACCTGCGATCATCATAGGGGCCGAAAGATTGTGCAGAATTGGCAAGACCAGTTCCAATAGCAGCTGAAGGAGCATGGTAGGCTCTCACGCAACCCTGCCAGCAGTATTTATACTTAATATCGATAAAAGTATAAACAGTATTTGACTAAGTCTATTTAAAAGTAAAGGTTGTTTAATGGCACTGGAGAAATGAATGGCTTCTTTTAACTATTACTGTAACAAAGACATTGTTAAATAATGTTAAAATTTTTAATGATGTCGATATTATTCTGAAGAGTACATTTTGTATACAAGTGCTAGTGACTGTTATGGATATTGGTGTAAATATTAGTTTCTTTTTATACAATTTGACCGGAATTAATTGCTCATTTGAAAAATGCTCGAAGCCACGTTCCAGTGCATAGCAATCATGGAACCTCATTAAAAATATTGGGTGCTCCATAAACACAGTAGTAAATTATGAAGATGTTGATAATACAGCCTAAAGTGATTCTGCTCTTAGTTAGTTCATTATTTCCATTTCTGCTTTTTCTCTTCAAACCTTTGTGTAATTTGATCACATTCAGCCATAAATATGTGACTAGAATTTTTTCTCTGTATTATTCTTAATTTATTTTCAATTCATCTTTAATGAATAGCCTACTTTTTAAAATTGAAGAACTCAATTATTTTCTGCTGGAAAAAGGTTACGCTTTTATATTTGTCATACCGAATGACAGGCCGATGAGGAGGTGCAACTTTTTCTCTTATTTAATTTTTCATGAGTAATATAATAGAGACGGGAAAGCCAACGGCTCACAAGAAATAACTATATACAGATGCAAACCTATTTACATTGCCTAGTGGACTTTTATGTCGGACTGCCTGAGTGGGAAATCGAACCCAGGACCTTTGAAACCAAAAGCTGAGGTCCTACCACTGAGCTGTACTGACACGGCCGTGCCAGTATGGCTCAGCGGTTCGACCTCGACCTTTGGTTTCAAAGGTCCTGGTTTCGATTCCCCACTCAGGCAGTCTGACATTTAAGTCCAAATGGCAACGTAAATAGGTTTGCACCTGTATTGAGTAATGTAAATTAAATGTAGGAAATTTATTAATTCGACTGGGCTATTTTTTCTTTAATTGTATTTACCTTTGTTTCCAGTGCCTTACCAATAATATAAAACTGATGATTATAATATTATGTTTTTCTTTGTTAGATGTCTTTCAGAAAGTTAGAAGTCTTTCTTTTACTGTGTTCTTGTTATATATTACTGTTGAGCGTGCTGTTGAATTAATAAGAGTGAATCTATAGCAGAAAAAATATTCTTCATGTAGGTCCGCATATTTTTTATGGCTTGAACTAGTGGAACCTTTTCAATACAGTCTCGTTTTAGAAAAAAAACACTTTTGACACCTTTGATCTTGAAGAAACATGCAAAACACAACCTGCTCTAGAGAAATTGTTTGTGGGACTTTTTGTTGCTTATTGGCTTGATCAAGGGGAAACACAAAACCATAATTTCTTGGAAGTGTTGAAAAGTCGGGTCAACCAATTTTACTATTGTGTCATTTGATATCTTGATCGTCCTTTTCGTGGAACATCTCATTTTTTCGTTTTCTAAACCTTTAGGTGAAAATTGCGTATCTTTTAGGGACTGTGACAAGAGTTGTGTTACTACCGGAGGAAAACGTACGTGCATTAACGGAAAGTGCATATGCCTTGGTAAGTTGCGTTGCTAAAATTATATGTGCATTAATAATTTGACTGTTGTTCAGTTCACTGCACTGCTGTTTTTCAAACTAAAGAAATAAAACCTTGTAACAATTTATAAAGCGGGTAACTGTTGTGTTTGTGAATAGCACACCAAAACATCACCATCAAGCCAAAACCATGATAAGAGTTTACATCTTTAGCAGGCCAGGGTCTAATACTATCCAAGCAACCTAATCGTCCACTACAGCTATTTATTTATTTATTTATTTTGCAGTATTGATTCAGCAGGTACAAAACCTCATAACAGAATCAAGAGGGGGGGGGGGGGGTGGCAAAAAACATTGAAGTGAACATTTAAGATATATATTTGAAATTGACATGAATTTTGGGCGGAGTACCCTAGGATTATCATTGTAACTCATATTTTTGATATGGCAGCTTTCCAGTTGGAAAATGTTGGAAATGGATTGAGGTTATGTTTGTTGCAAAGATTTGGCAGAGAAAAGTGCCAGTCTTCTTTTATAATCACTTCTAGTATTTGGGATAGCAAAATTTTTTTGGTCCTAGTAGCAACTGAGGGGACATGAATATAAAGTTGTCTTAAAAGTTGAGTGCAACATACTTTATTATGCAATAAATGTATAAGAAGTTGAGGCCCAATGATTTTCGAAATTGCTGTAAAGTTGGAATTTGAAAACTATTGCATAGCTCTTCGTACGTGTAATTATCGCAATTTATGCAACTTTTTAAACAAACATTCCTAACAAAATTTCGCTGCACTCACTCTATTTCATTTATCAAATAGATCTGTGAGGGGTCCCACACAATGTACCCATAAGTTAATATACTACGCACAACAGCATTATAAATAGTAATAATAGTTTTAGAATCTGTAACAAAGTAGAGAGACCTTTTCAAAAAACCAAGCACTTTGAAGGCTTTATACGCAATAGCAGTGATATGCTGATTGAAAAGACAGTCAGACTGCAAAACAATTCCTAGGTCATTAACCAAGGTGACACGTTTTAACTCGATATGGTTTAGTGTGTACCTATAGGTAAGAGGGTTAAGGTTTCTATAAGAGCAGAACATAATTACATGACACTTCTCAATGTTTAATTTTAAATTCAAAGTTTTGCTCCAAGTGGAGAGGCAGTCCAAAGACGTTTGTACTAAAGCATGATCATAGTCGGAGTTAATTTTATAAAAAATCTTCAGATCATCTGCATATAGAATAAGTTAGGGAAACCACATTTACTTAAAGCTTGAGAGAGGTCGTTTGTAAAGATTTTGAAAAAAGCGGTACTAGAGTAGAGCCTTGAAGTACACCAGAACTAACTGGTGTATTCCGTGAAATATAACCATTTAAAATTACTCTCTGATGTCTGTTGTTTAAGTAGGATTTACACCAATATAGAATCGAGCTATGATAACCAAGTTTACTTAATTTACGAATAAGGAAATCGTGGATAACAGTATCAAAAGCTTTAGCAAAGTCAGTATAGATAGCGTCAAATTGTTGTCCATCATCTAAAGCTTGAATAACGTAGTCCCAGAAAGTGCAAAAATTGGTGGTGGTGGATTTGCCCTCACAAAAGCCATGCTGAGCATCAGAAATATAATTTTTAGAGTGTTTGTACATATGTTTTTACACGAGTGTTTCAAACAACTTCGATAAATATGATAATAGCGAAATTGGTCGATAGTTTTTAACTGATTCGCGGTTACCTTTTTTGAAAATTTTAAGGCAAGATGGGAAGGTTCCAACGGTTAAGGATTCATTAAATATTTTGTAAAGTGGAAGGGATAACTCCCAAGCACAATTTTTGAAAAATACTTGGGGAATGTTATTGGGCGTTTTGCTTTATCGGCATCACAAGCTAACATTTGCGTGTATGTTTCTTGTCTGGTTAAGTTTAAATTGCTAAAACACACGGTTTTAACTTCGACAGTGTCAAGTAAGATGGTGTCAGTGATTATGCCAGAGTTGAGATTGGTATAAACGCTACGAAAATAATCGGCAAATTCATTTACCTGATTCTTGACATCAACTAGACGATTACCATTTTTATTTAAAGCTGAAATATTATTTTTAGTTAAATGCTGATTTTTATATATCTCCAAAATGGTTTGGGATTTATTTTTTATTTTTTTAGGCCAGCATACATGTTTTTTAAGTAAGTTTTCCTGCCATTAGAAATACGTTGTTTAACTTGTTTGCGCTCAGCTGAATAATTGGCATAATCGTTTATGTGTTTACTTTTAAGATATTTTCGTCTTAAAACGGTTTTTTGTTTAGTAAGTTTCACTGCATCTCGATCAAAATAAGAAGGGAAAGGTTTATTCCTTCTTTGTTTTTTTTGGCACAGTAGAAGCAACTACTTCATTTAAAGCTTCGTAAAAAGCTGTCCAGTTTGCATCAACATGCTTCTGTGAATGCAATTCCGACCAATTAACTTGACTGAGTTTAACTTTACAAGTGGGCCAGTCTGTTTTTTGAGAATTGAAATCAACAGAGATATTGTAGTTGGGGGCACACAGCAGATTTAAGAGGTAGTGAAAAAATGATCGTCTCATGAATGGAGGGGAGGGCTTTATCGCTAATAGCAGTATCTACAGTTGAGTTACACCAGATCTGATCAAGGAAATGTCATTACAAGTGGGAAAAGTAACATGCTGGTTGCATCCAATTGCTGAAATAGTTGTCACTAATTTTTGTGTTAAAAAACAGTGTAGTTTTTATTTAGCTGATAAGGAATGTAATCAGTTGTATTAAAATCTTTCATAATTAATATTTTATCTTGTGGTCTACTGACTGAAGTTAGTTCATTAAGTAAGTAATCAAATTTATCTATTTTTTCACGTTTTAATGGGGGAGGCAAGTACACGACAAGGATTGTTAATTTACAGTTTATTAATTGCAATTGCACTGCCACAATTTCGAGATCTGTTGTCAGGGGTAGCCTAACTGATTTTAAGTAATCTTTAACCATTAACAGTACACCACCAGCTATAGTGGGCCTGTCATTCCTATACACATGATAGCCGTGTGGTTGGAATTCACCATCACAATGGTTTTCTTTTAACCAGGTTTCTGATATGCCAACAAAATCAAATTCACCAGGTTCAAAAAATTCCTTAAATTCAACAATTTTTTTTACAATGGTTGTTAAATTTTGAAAAAATCCATCCAAAACTGCATTATTACCACCTTTCAATCGTAAAATATCATTACTTTCAGGAAATACTTCAGCACTAGCATCATTAACAAGCTTAGTGAAAACAGTAGTTTTGTTGGCTACAACGTGTTAGAGACTATTAGGTTTACAATAAACATGTTCTACCTTGACCGTATTTCAGGCTTGGCTGTGTACCTTTACCAAATCACTCCAGTCATCATTTAGCTTGTAAAGGGTACCATTAACTTTAATTTTGTCAAAAACTAGGAAAGTTTTAAAATTTCTTTACCAAATCACTCCAGTCATCATTCAGCTTGTAAAGGGTACCATTAACTTTAATTTTTTTTTAAACTAGGAAAGTTTTAAAATTTCTTTCTCTTTCTTGTTCCGTTAATTCCCACAAACGCCTCCTGATATCTCGGATTTCTTGAGAAATATCTTCAGTAATATGTATTTTTGACCCTTGTAGTAACTTTTTTTACGCTATATCGATTTCCTGTCCTTGAAAAATGCAAATTTAACTACAATTGGCCTAATCTTACCTGGTTGCTTACGACCAACTTTATGGGCACGCTCAATGGCTTGGTATTCAATTGCATGTTGCATTTTGTGTTTTAGTACATCAACAACTTTATCCTCAGAAACCTCCCACGTTTTATTTTCCTCCTCGGCCACCCCATGATAAAGCAAATTGTTTCGGCGTAATCGATTTTCAGTCATCTAGTTTGTGAAATGTGAAGTTAACATCACGTCTTAAGGTTGCAGTTGAGTTTTTTTAATCTACGATGTCATCATGCAACGTTTCAAGTTTATCAACTTTAACTAGTATGCTTTCCAGTTTTTCTTTTTGATCAGCCTGTTCATTTTTTGAGCAATCCAACATACTTTGTATTTGTTTCTGCGATTCTAAAACCTCACGTAACAAACCCATAACATTACGGTCAACCATATTCATTCTTAGATCTACATCTTTACCGCTACTTGATCCGGAATGATGCTTCTCCTATTCAACCATCACATGTCTCGCTGCAATTTCCCTATCGGATTTTCCCGTGACGTTAACAGGTTTTAATGGCGGCTGATCCTCCGAGGTAGATCCCTTATTTCACCTGGTAAGGATAGGCGAATGCATGACCATGATTAGATAATCCTACCGAAAAAATATGTGCAAGTATACACGATTCACGTAGTGAAGAAAATACTAAAATAGCAAGTCGGCTACAACAAAAGACACTTGGGTTGTGTGGTGATAAACTGCGGCACAAATAAATTTAAAAAAATTTACATACCTGATTTGAAAGAACAAAATTAGTTGCAAACACTTCAAAATATGTCGCGCAACCCCCACCGTTGGAAAGTTCCAGCACTTTTTTAAGCCTACGTGAGCCAGTCAGATGTCAACACGTCGCTCAGCTGATGTCTTGAACGCGGGAAAATTGTGGAGTAGCGACATCTATGGACAAACGGTGAACTAGCGCACAATTTTTCTGTAGTTACAAGAGAACATACGTGTATTTTGAATTGAGACCTGATTTGAAAGAACAAAATTAGTTGCAAACACTACGAAATATGCCACACAACCACCACCATTGGAAAGTTCCAGCACGTTTTTAAGCATACATGCGCCAGTCAGATGTCAACACGTCTCTCAGCTGATGTCATGAACACGGGAAAATTGTAGAGTAGCGAACATCTATGGACAAACGGCGAACTAGTCACAATATTTCTGTAGTTACAAGAGAACGGACATGTGTTTTGAATGGAGACCTGATTTGAAAGAACAAAATTAGTTGCAAACACTTCAAAATATGCCATGCAACCCCCGAGAGTATAAAACAGCCAAATGGACGGGTTGCTTGTAAAGTAATAGGGACTGTTGAATTGGTTGAATTTCTGCCATAGGACGGAAAACCACTTGCTTTCCACCAAATTGATGCATTTATTTGCGAAATTCCGATAATTTTCAAATCAACTTCAGTACATGACACAGAAGTTTGTTTTGTAAATTCAAATATATATATACCTTACAGTCCTTTTCTCGTGGCTCTTAACTGATTACTGACACGTTCCTGTTATCGCATAACATTGCTGCGAGTTTAGGAACCAAATTTTTACAATCTGTTTGAATCATTTCCTCTGAGTCTATTCTTTCACTGAACTGTGATTTTAATTCTATTGTTTCATTTATAAACAGCTCGGAGTCGCAAGTGAAGGCATTTTCCTAGAGTTAATTTTTTCCTGCAGTTACTTTTGAAGTGAAAATGAAAGAAACCTTTCCTAGAACTGAGGCTTGACCACTCAAATAATTTATCACATATTTTTTTTTTTAAATCATCCTCTGGAATTTTTTGCGAGACCATAATATTTTCCAACTTACTTAAAAATTGCTTAGACATACAAGAATCTACATCTCCACTGAAACTGCCCATGATTACTTCTGGAATTCATAACTTCAGAATTGCAGACGCTTGTTAGGCTTCCTGGCTCAACCTGGTCTTTGATTTTGAAAAGCAATCCAACAATTGGTAATGACTATCCCCTGAAATCGAGACTACAGCAGTGTCCCTCTTAGATTCAAAGATGGTGTTGAGTTCAGGGCCGTCATTTCACAGTTTCTAGAAAAAAATCAAAAGAGAACGAAACAACAAAGTCAACAACAGCTTTCACAGAACACACATTTTCATGTTTAAACACTTCTAATGTAAATATTTTAAAATTACACTTAACAATAAAAAATATTGGGAAAATTTTTATTTCTTCTAAGCTAACAGTTACAATCTAGGGACTCTTACACTCAAAATGCATAAGAACAGGCTTAACTTTTCATAGAACAGAAAATAGGTTTAAACAAGCAATCGTCTACTTTAAACTTTATATTCTTAAGGTCCACCCTAAAATTTAATTAAAACAACATACACCATTCAAAAACCAGTACCAGAAAACTTGCTCATAAAAAAATTCAACTCATTTTTTTCTTACACCATGGTTCAAATTCTCCAAATCATTCCAGAGAGATACCAAAATTTTCACAAAGTGTTAAATGACAAAAGTAACGCTCTTAAAGACTTGCTCCCAATTTGTAGTGAATGTTTTTTTTTGCGGGGGGGGGGGGGGTTTCCAATAAAACCACTATAACGTTAACAGACTTATGCAAAAACTAAAACTAGCTAGCGCTAAATAGTATAAAAGAGTAAATAATTTTATATTATAAAATGAACATATATTTATTCTAGTTCAACATACGACGAAGTGAGAAAAACAGTATTTCAAATTCCAGTTTGAAAAAGCTTTCTTAAAATTCATTAAGCTTCAGTAAATATAAAACGAACTATAAATTTCAAATATAATAATTTCTTCGTTAAAAATGTTAAACATTAGTGCTTTGAGTTAAAATAAACATGTCCTTAAAATTATGAAACATGGAGGCAACTGCAACACAAATCACCCAGATGTTGGGAGCATGTAAATACTTGAACTGAAGAAACAATACCTATGAGTGATTCGACGGAAAACGAAGAAATGGCACTTGACACAAAATACGTGATCGTGAACTGTTTAAGTCAAGGCAGTAATTCACAAAATGTGTAAACCTCATCTACAAGGATAATATGAACGGTTGAATTGAACACTGACGTGAACAGATAGCCAGAACGATAGGCGACCTTGAACAAATGCCAAAATTACTGTGGTGAGTGTCCAATTTAAAATGCTCCAAATAATTGACAGCAAACAATGATAAATTACGCTTGCACAAATTTCAATGCTACCAAGCTCAGATTGCACCGTACTTACCACAAGCCCACCTTGTAATGTAGATTGTAGACCATTCAATTACAGAATATACAATTTTATAAAATGACTCACCGCAATAATTTCGTACGTGAACATACAAAACCTTTTTCTACCTAAATGAACTATTTCGTTGGCAAATTAAAATTTCATATTCCAGCATAAATAAATTACTACCAAAGGCAACATGTAGAAAATAAAGCAGTAAAAGTGGAATGCACTGGTAATAATCAGTCACACCAAAGTCGCTCGGAACTTCGAATTAGGTTTAAAAAACTCGGGCCCTCACACAGGATACACGTGCACAGGAAAGAAGCAGAGAGCTTCTCCCACACACACCCAAGTGACTCAGTGACCCGGCAGAAAGGACCTGATTCTTTTGTTTGCATACATTTTTTATCTGTTGCTTTGACATCAAAGATGCGTAGATGCAACCACTGAAGCAATAATTTACATATGACATTTAAAAAATATCAAACAACTATTATTATTTTATAACTCCATATGATTTAAAATACCGAAGCAATGGTTGTATATGTATATATTTATCTTAAAAAATTTTCAAATGCTTTCCTAGGAATCAATTTATCCTTCTATTATGAAAGAAGTACTGCCCAATAACACAAAGCACTAGACGAGGATAGTGGAGTATCATGAGATTAGTAAGGTTCTATGAATGAATAGTAACACAATATATAAATGATGTTACTGGGCTTACTCTTCACTTGAGCATGTGTTTATATGCACACGACATTTTTCTCGTTTGGACTCACCCAAAGCGGGAAATAATGATAAAATTCACAGTATTATTTTGATAAATAATTACCTTCGTGATAATGAACTTTTTCTTATGAATAAAAGATAATGTTCATGCACATAACTACTTCCCATACAGACAGGTTTAATAGTAAAATATACTTACATTCTGAATCATGTTCTTTAATAGCCCCATTCAATTGCCCCATTTCTAAAACAAGTATCTAAGCTTAAATATCTCGAGGTTATTCTTGACCTAACTACTCCGTCGCTTTATATAGTTAGATATTTGTTGCGTAAAAACTGCAAAATTAGTCATTTTGATGCTTAGGTTGCATCAAACATTAGCTATGCTTGTACAATCTTTAGTGATACATCTACCCTCTACTTGATCCACCTGCCAAAATTTTTTAAGTAAAGCAGCCAAAGCTCTCTTTAATTTACAGGATTAAACCATGCAAGATGTAACAATTGCATGCAACAAATTTTTTTTATAAAACATATCAAACAAGAATTACCACACCATTAAGAAATATCCATTAAAAACACCCACTTGGAGGAACTGCTATTGTAAGAGATATAATGCATATGTTGTTTGTTTTTTTTTAAATGAAATTCCAAAAAACATAAGGACAAATTGACACATAACAACATTCAAAAGATAATTAAAGAATGTAATATTTAAAATAAATTGTGGAATTTAGATTGTTGATTACTGATTGTTGATTGATGTTTAAACATAGTGATTATCGAACATAGAGAATGTTGGTTCAGGGCAGGTACACTCTGAATAATTTATTATTAATATTATTATTATTATTATTATTATTATTATTATTATTATTATATTGTTATTATTACACGTCATCAAAAATGGAAGCACCCATGAAAAGTGTGATCGACTCCAGACAAAATCAGAAATCTCATAATTGAAAAGATAATCCCAGTGAAATCGAACTGTGTAGGTGCTTTTGAACAATTGATGAGTCGACACATCAAAAGATTTTGTCAGATTGTGCTATATTTTGAGTTTGTATCAAGAAACTAAACGTGAGAAGGGAACGGAGAATTATTTTGTGTGTTCGGAAACTCTATATACTATAGTGAGTGTTCGGAAACGATAGACAATCTGAGCAAGATGATACAAATTGCAGGCAATGCTGTTTTCAAAACATAATACACCTTCGTAAAAACACAAGATCAGCGAAACGCATTTGAGAATCTGGAAGGTAGTGCGTACATTTAACAAAATTTAAAATAAATAATTTTATGTTGTTTTTAATACTATGTCACGCTGTGGACAATATGAAGACCCAATAGGGAAAGGAAATAATAATGTTCATGCTATTATAGTAAAGCGTACCATTATGACGAGTGTTCTTGGATTGCAAGAGCCACATAAAAAGCTAAAGGGAAAGATGAAAAACATTCATGGAGATGTAAAAAATGTCAAAAAAATACAATCAGAGCAACATGATAATGGTCAAGCAGAAAATGAAGAATGAGAAGACCTAGGAAGTAAAACTAAAGTAAGAAATGAAAAGGACTAGCGTAATAAAGAAACTGAAACAAACATTAACAATAAAGAAAATAACTTAACTGAAGTGTTCAAGAAATAAACTTTCTTATTGTTAAAGGGAATGTTTCAAAAAAAGGACAAAGAAAATAGGCAAATTAATTATAAAATATGATGAAATTGTAAAAATGCAAGTTGAGAAACAAAAATTAAAAAAATCAGAAGAGTATATGAGCAAAGAACAAGAACATTTTAAAGCAGAACAAAGCGTAATCAAGGAACAAATGTAGGCTTTGGAGGCAAGAATAAACCAGATTGAAACAAGAAAAGAAGCAAGTGCAAACATTGAATCAAAGATAAGCCAACTCGAAATCGAAATGAAGGAAAAGGAACAATACGACATGAACAGGAATTTGGGAATTAATCAATTAAACTGGCTACTGGATGAAAAACTCGATGTACTCATACCAAAACTAGCAAAGATATGCAATGTACAAAATTCAAGATGGACCAAATTGAAGTTTCACACAGAATACCAAATAGAAATAGAGATAAAGAAAGTACTTTAATCATACAGTATGTATAGAGAAGACAGAACCAACTGGCTTTATAACAAAAAAATAATGATAACAAACAATGATGTTTACAATGGGAATACAAAGGGGATTTATATAAATGAAAATATGAGTCCTTATTGTTAAGTCACTTTTTTGGAAGACAAAAAACCTAATCAAGGAAAATAATAATAAATACATCTGGTTCAGCCATGGTAAAGTGCACATAAGAGAAAACTAAACATGCCAAAAAGTAACTACTGTTAGATCTGAACTTGATCTGGTTTAAAACATCACCATAATTCATCAATTATATGTTTGAAAGTTTTGAACACTTGAAAGAGAAAGATTGTTTAAAAAAATGACACAAAAGAAAAACTAGATTCAAAAAATTAAATGTGAAAATAAGAAGTTTGCGGAAGAATTGGGAAAATTTGTTACTAACAATGCAAAAAACAGATATCTCATGCCATTTCATTGTCTTAATGGAAATTAACACAAAAAATGAAGAAATTGAGAATTGCAAATTGTCAGGCCATAAAGTTAAGGCTATTACCAGTGAACATACCAAAAGAGGTGGAGGCGTAATAGCGCCAATAAAAAAATACTGTTATTTATAACTTAAACATCGGAATATTTAAAGTAGACGAAAATGACTATAGAACTAAAATTTAATTTTCAGGAGGAAAATTTTGTAGTCTAGGCCATTTACAAAAAAACAGAATGAAATAAACTTAAATACATAAATGAACTACTAAAAAAGCTAATTGAAAAAGAGGCCAAAAAACAAATACGTATATTTACTTAATAAATTGTCAACTATCAATGTTGATATTTTAGTTGCAGTAAATTTACAAATTGATAAACATGAATATGAGGCAGTTGATAAATTTGAAAATATTTGGCAAAAAAAACGGTTTTGAAAAACTAATTGATATCCCAACTAGAGTCGAAATGGTGAAAAAGAACAAAATGAACTGGTAACACAAAAAAGTTGCATTGATCACATTTACATAAAATCTAATTCGTAGTTATCAAAAGCAGTTGTAATTGAGGAAAAACTGTAGGACCACTAATTTACAGCATGGAAAGATAATCATTTTAAACAAGGAAAATTAATTGGAATGATCTTAACCAAGAAGAGGATGTGGATGTAATCTATAATGAAATAAATAATTTCATACGTTTAATTTATGAAAAAAATAGGATTAAAGATGAAAGCAGAAATAAGATGAAATTTAATAACAGAACGGAATGGATTTTTAATGATACATTGAAACTGATTGATAATTTATGGAAAAAAATCTGCAATCTCCTCCAAAAGATCTACATCATCAAAGACGTACTAGCGGAATCGCTCGCTTCGCTCGCTCATTCCGCATCGTCTCACTAAGCTCAAGGAGCTTTCATTCTAAAACTTGTGCGGCTGATAGACATTCCACGTCTAAAACGATCAAACAAATGGTCACAGTGCAGTATGCGTTTTTTGTAAGGCTTCACTTCATAAACAAATAATAATCATAAATCATTACAACAGTCAGGCCATCCAAGAGCTATGTTCGCGTCGATACATGCTTCCATTAATTTCTTTGATTCCAAGAGCATCACAAAATCATGTGCTGATTATTTCGACACAAAATAATTGTAATTATTGCTCAGAGTTCGTCCGTCACATTCCTAAGCACTCCTGCATTTTATCTTAAAATTTCAAAACACATGATTTGTTTGTTTGCACATTTGTAGGTCTTCTCCTCCAGAAGTAATCCCCTATGAAGGTGAAAGATGAAAGATTGAGAGAGTGCAAAGCGAGACACACATTAAAAGGTTTAGTTTACGTAGAAATCGCTCGCTTTGCCGGCTTAATCCACGCACCACCATGCTTCAGAAACAGGAATATCTAGCACCCTTTTAAAACCAGGTTTCCATACATAAAGTCAGTTGATACTAAACCAATTTTAATATCTATATGTGTTACGTTGCAAAATACGTCGTCGGTTTAGGTTATTTTTTGCGTGCATCCTTCTTTAGATCATCTCAGTGCGTGACTAATAGCTTCAAGACGATCCATGCTTCATGTAATTTCTATGTACTGATCATTGTACTGATTAGATCGATGTACTGATTATTTCGTTGCAAACTAATTGCAAATGTTGATCACAGTTCGTTTGTCATATTCCTCAGCACATCTACATTCCACCTACATAATTTCAAACAGTTGATTTGTTTGTTTGCACGTTTGTACGTCTTTTCCTCCAGAAGTAATCCCTACGAAGGTGGGAGATGAAATACTTATAGAGCAAAACGTAACACCTATTGAAACGGTTATTTTACATGGAAATTGCTCACTTTGCTTACTCAATCCACGCATTTCCGTGCTTCAGTAACACGAATGTTTAACACCCTTTTAAAACCAGCTCTACGGGTCTGTTTTTCCATGTATCAAGTCAGTTATATAAAAAAAATAATTTTAAGATGTATATGTGGTATGTTGCAAAATTCGTCGTCCTTTTAGGTTATTTTTAGCGTGCGTCCTTCTCCAGATCATTTTGATTCTCTTGAGGAGGTTTGCATGAACAAACTAGGACGTCATAAACAAACATCATGTGGGTTTTCAAAAAACTTTGACTTTATCTTTTCATAGTTTTTCGGTTTTTTTGAGGCTCATAATATCAAGTTACAGCGATGAAAATAGGCCTATCCGAAGCCCAATTTATTTATCTTTCGTTTGGTCCTACTCCCATGTTTGTAGGTGCTTTGGTCCCAGAGGAGAAGAGGTACAAAGAAAGAAAGAAACATACACACACACGCATATCATACGTCCTTAATGAAGTAGATGCTGTGCGTGCGTACGTGTGTGCATGCGTGTTTCTACGTCGACTCCTCTGGAACCAAAGCACCTACAAAGATAGGAGTAGGACCAAACGAAAGATAATAAAATTACGCTTCGGTTAGGCCTATTTTCATTGCTTTAACTTGATTTATGACTCTCAAAAATGCGAAAAACACAGAAAAAATAACCTCAAATTTGTTTTTTTTACCGTCATGGTGTTCGTTTATGACGTCATAGTTTGTTCATTCAAAGTGACAAACAAAACGGCTTGAAGATATTGGTTTCGTACTGAGATGATCTGGGAAAGGATGCAAGCAGTAAAAAACTAAAAGGACGACGTATTTTCCAACACACCACCTAAATCTTAAAATTAATTTGTGTTACATGGAAAAATCAAAACCATACACCTGGTTTTAAAAGGGTGTTAAACATTCGTGTTTCTGAAGCACGGAGGTGCGTGGATTGAGAGAGTAAAGCGAGCGATTTCCACGTAAACTAAACCTTTTCAATGTGTGTTCGCTTTGCTCTATGAATCTTTCATCTCTCACCTAAGTAGGGGATTACTTCTGGAGACATACAAACGTGCAAACAAACAAACAAATCGTATGTTTTGATTGATATAGTGAAATGCAGTCGTGCTGAGGAATGTGATGAACGAACTGTGAGTAACAATTACAATTAGTTAATGTGGAAACAATCAGTACATAGATTTTGTGATGCTCTTGGAATCAAAGAAATTACATGGAGCATGGATCGACACCAATGGAGTGAGCGAAGCGAACGATACGACTAGTCTATATAAATAATATACTGCTTTAAGGAAAGGTACAAAAGAAAATTAGAAACGATAAGCAATGTTTTTATAGAAAAACAATTGAAGAAGATAATAATAAAAGTGTGGGAAGTAATAAATGAACTGACGGAGGAAAATGTAGAAAGGGAAAACATTGATCAACCTTTAACTAATACGTTTCAAAGGAGTCAACACAGGAGACTTGTGAATTATTTAGAAGAAAGTTCGACAGGGTTATACCTGAACTTAGAAAGAAATACCAAAAACAAAATGGCGAAAATTATTGAAGCAAAAATTGTTTTAAATATAAAACTAGAATACAAAAACCAGCAAATGAAAAACTATATACATTGACGAACCAACTAATGAGGAAATTGAAACTATTATAATGGAAATTAATGATTCTAAGTCATCTGGATTTGATGAAATTATGACACATGATATCAAACAAAGCAAACACTTCAAAAGTAATTTATTTATTGATAAAATAAAATCATTATTGAAGAAAAATGGCAAAATTTATTAAAAATACAAATAAAAAATGTTCGAAAATTGAAACAAAAAATTATATAGCCATCACTTTATTATTCATAATCAATAAAATAATAGAAAAATTTTTCTCAAACAAAATGAAATCTTTCCTAACAAATGTAAGCTTTAATCAGAAATGCAATATGGTTATACAAAAAATAAAAGATCTATTGATTTACTTGTCGAAATTAACGAAATTATACAAGAGCTTTCAACAATGGGCAATATTGCAGGGGCTATTTTGATTGACTTGCAAAAAGCTTTTGATTGTTTGCCAAAGATGTTTTGTTGAGGAAATGTGAAAAAATTGGTTTGAGAGGGAAAATACTAAGCATTATTAAAAGCTATTAAACGAATACGAAAACAACCTTAAAAATTCAAGAAGAATACATCAGTTACACAGACTTTCAATATGGCGTCCCACTTGTATCATTTTTATGTCCTTTACTATTTTTGATCTTTGTGAATGACATTGGGGGCTGAATTGAAAAAAAAACTGATTTATTTCTCTTTGCAGGCGACATGGTACTAATTTCAATACATGAACTTAAGGAAGAGACTATTATGAACTCGCAGTTTGACTTTGATATGTTGAATTGATGGTTCATTGACAATGAGATGTACATTAGCACAGAAAAAATACTATACATGAACCTTAATGTACCAAGTTGTCGACGCGCCAGTAAGCCTCAATCCCCCCCCCCTTAATGAACCAAAAATGAATAAACCAGAAAAAGTTCATATTCTGTTGCATGAAGACAATTGTTCATACTTATTCACAATAATTATACAGACAACTATCAACACTTGCAACCTATTAGAATAAAAAAGTACCAAATATTTAAGCCTAAATATTGATACAAACTGGAATTTCAAAAGTCATATTAAAACTATCATATCAAAACTGAGAATTGCCGTTGCAAACAATTTTTAATTTAGATATATTTTGAATGAAAAAAAAAAGTTTCTATGCAGCATGGATTGAAAGTCGCATTAGATACGAAATAGAAATAAACGGTTTTGCAACAGAATATATAATCAAAAGACTTCAATCCTTACCAAACAAAATTGTAAAGACTTTATTTAGAAATGGCAAATATAACTCAGCTGAATGATATAAAAAAACGGGTATTTAAACTATTGAAATTAATAGACCAAATAGTAATTTTAAAAAACTACATCTCGTGTATACATAAAAAATAAAAACAACTAATCGGGATAGTTTGTGAAAACAACAAATTAAATTTGAGTTACCATGATGGTGCAATAAGTATGGAGTTAGAAATAAAAAATATTGCATACTCGTCATATTTAACAATCTGCATAACAAGTTATTCTTACATAACAGTACGAGTTAAAATCCAAATTGAAAGAATTTCTGTGCAAAGATGTTTAAATGGCTCTTGTTACTCAAGGAAGAACAGTTTTAACATTCACATTTCTTGCAATATTGTTTTTTATTTTATTTTGGGCTACATTGTGTACTATTGTTATATTGATATATGTGTTCTATGTATGTGTTGCCCTCACACAAGCCGTAAGGACTTCGAGAATGTATAGCAATAAATTTATTATTTATTATTAATATTATGAAAACGATTTATTTCACATTAGGATATTTACAAGTGTAATAGTATTGTGAATCATTTATTGTGAATAAATTGT
>JAHWFP010107070.1:0-10644 GCA_023313725.1 Lithobius niger
GTAACTAAGCTGTCCATTAAACCATATAAAGCTATATGATTGTTTAAAACGTCAATGACACGCGCGGACGTTGTTGACTTCATTTTATGCACAAAAGGAATTTTTGAATGTGCGTCTACAAGAATGAAAAACATGTAATTGTCCATCGGGCCCAAAAAATCAGCGTGTAAGCGATTGTTGGGTTTTAGTGGATATTCCCACGTATGCTTAGGACCTGACGTTTGAGTATCTTTATACTCTTGACAATTTTGGCATGATTTGACTTTATTTTCAATGTCAGAGTCAATCTTAGGCCACCAGACTTTTTGTCTAGCTAAACTTTTCAATTTAACTATGCCTAAGTGAGCACTATGTAGATCTTTCAAGATTTGTCTCCGCAAGGCCGTCGGCACCAGGACTCTATACCCCCAAAATAAGGTTTCGTTTTCGACAGAGATTTCAGCACGATGTGTGAAGTACGGTAACAGATCGGGAATTTCGCATTTGTCAGGCCAACCATGGTTCACATAACGATAAACTTTTGAAAGGATTTTATCACGTTTACTTTCAAGAACGAGTGTCTCGTTTAAAACTGGAAGATTAGAAATAGTTTCTAAAGCAAGAATATTATACTGCTCTTCTGCTTTCTCGAATTCCTCGGTATTTGGGAGGGGAAGGCGCGATAAAGCGTCTGCCGTCAAATTAAGTTTACCGGGAATGTGTTCGAATTCGTAATCGTAAGCATTAAGCATCACTGCCCAACGCTGAACCCTGGCGGCTGCCATCTGCGGTATTCCTTTTTTAGGGCCAAAAATCCAAACTAAAGCCTTCTGATCAGACTGCAGTATGAATCGCTGACCATAAACGTATTCATGAAACCGTTTCACTCCCCAAGCCACGCTGAGCGCTTCCCGGTCAAAATGCGAGTAGCCTCTTTCCGCTTGAGTGAGTTTACGTGAAGCGAAAGCTATCGGCCGTGATTCACCGTTTTTCAAGACATGCATCAGGCACGCGCCTATTCCGTAGGGTGAGCCGTCACAAACGAGCTTGAGCTTTAATTTCGGATCGTAATGAACCAGAACTTTTGATTTAAGAAATAATTCTTTTACTTTACTCACGGCTCGGTCGCATTCTGCCCCCCAAACCCACTTCACACTTGGGCTTAACAAACGTGTTACTGGTGACAGAATATGAGCGAGATTTGGTAGATATTTTGAGTAATGGTTTACAAAACCCAGAAAGCTCTGTAGCTCTTGAATACATGTTGGGTTAGGAGCGTTTGTGACTGCTTCGATAACCTCAGGGAGTGTATGCAAGCCTTCTGCATTTATCATGTGGCCTAAATATTTTAATTCAGGCCGCGACAGTTTGCACTTCTCGATCCTAAGTTTGGCTCCTGCATCTTGTAAAGCATTTAACAGTTTATTTAACGATTCGTCATGCTCACCCCCCTTCCCGCTCACCAGGATGTCATCATAAAACGGGAGACATTTGGGGATTTTACTGGTGACTTGAGTCATTACCCTCTGGAAAATTCCAGGACTGGACGCCAGGCCCAGGGGTACGCGAAGCCATCTAAACAAACCCAGGGGTGTATTTATTGTCAAAGCTTCTTGTGACTCTTTGTCGAGTTCAATTTGCAGAAATGCATCCTTAAGATCGATAAGGGAAAAGGTGTCACTGCCTGCTAATTCACTGAATAATTCTGCGGCCGTGGGAACTGGATAGTGGTCGACTTCGAGTTGAGGGTTCACGGTGGTTTTATAATCACCAATCACTCGGATTTGACCATCCGCTTTGTGAACTATGACGATCGGCGTAGACCACTGAGAAGTTTCCACAGGCTCTAGAATTCCAAGGCCAACCAATCTACGAATTTCTTGGTTAACCTTTTCTTTAAGTGCTAACGGAACCGGTCTTACACGACTGTACACAGGCTTGGCATCAGGTTTTAAATGAATTTTGGCTTTAAAATTCTTAAACTTACCCATGCCTTCAGAAAATAGCTCCGGGAAACCCTTCACTATTTCGGAAGTGTCAACTGGCGTAATGCTAGTTTTAATTTTCTTAACACTTTTCTTAGGTTTCACTTTCGTTTGTAGGTCGTAAAAAGGATGGAAATTAACTCGAAAAATAGAAAGCCAATCCTTTCCCATTAATGCAGGTTTATATAATTTTGAAACTAAAGCATCCAAATGTTCGATTTGACCTTGAACTTCAACCTTCAGACTTACAGTGTAAATCGTGTTCTCAATTCCGTCAGTGTATGAGTGTATCGAGTACGGACTGAGTTTTAAAGGACAGTCCGCAAAATATTTTTGATGCCACTCAATAGGGATAATGGATGCATCTGCCCCGGAATCAAGTTCCATTTCTAGCTTGACACCATTTAGGCAGACTGGCATTTTCCATTTATGGATTTTCATAGAATTAACTACTACTATTATTTTGTTGGTTTGTAGGGGAATTGAAATCTGGTCCGCAGCCTGACTCAGTCCAAGAGTATTATTTTTCAGTACAAGATAGTCGTTGTCTGAATCGTCATCAGACCCGGAACCAGACTCCGAATTTTCGGCTTCAACATCCTGGTCTTCTTCACTATCACTTTCGCGTTCGAGTTTGTTGACGCGTTTTTTGTAGCTATACTTTTGTTTTGTGTTCGGCCTAGCCTTAAAATTTGTGCTAGAACTTGCTTTAGGGTGGTCGAGTGATTTTAAAGTTCTATTAGAATGACTAGCTTTTCGGCACACGGCTTTTAAATGGCCGACAGTGTGGCAACGGCCACATGTATAGTCTCGATATTTACAACGTGTTTTCACGTGGCCATTTTTGCCGCAACAATAGCAAATGAAATCCTTAGTGGATTTAGGCCTACTAGATGTTTTGCCCGATTTTTTAGCTACGTAGTTAACAGCTCTAGAATGGCTTCTCAAAACGCTTTGGTCTGTTTCAGCAGATTCTAAGGATAAAGCTAAGGATGTTGTAGCCTTTAAATCCAGAGTCTGCTTCAACAACTCGCGTTGAATGACTTCAGATTGGATCCCCCCAATTAGGCGATCCCTAATCATTTCGCTGTTAATGTCTTTAATTTTTGCGAAGTCACAATACTTCGTCATTAGCTTTAAGGCAGCTAAATATTCCCCGATACTCTCATCTGATTTTTGCGATCTTATAAAGAATTTAACACGCTCAGATACCACTGAGGGCACTGGCTCAATGTCGTCTAAAACTTTTTTAACGAGCTCATCAAATGTTAATGAGTCGGGCAAATCAGGTGAGAGGATATTAAGAATTCTATCAAACATTCTCTGGCCCACAGATGCCATTAGAAAATTAACTTGCTTGGTTGCTGGTATTTCTTTAGCTAAAAAAAAGTAACGAATTCGGCTGGAGTATTTCTCCCATGTGTCAGACTCGCAATCGAATTCCGAAAATAAACCAGCGGTTTTAGACGAACCCATGTTGACGTCGTCTTCACTTTCACTGCTAACTTTAGCAGTTACAGGTGGTTTGCTACCGACACCTGTCTTTGGCATAAGCCTACAAAATTAAATTTAATTAAATTTAATTACAATCCTGTTTAACATGCAAGGATTAAACTGGAGCACTCAAGACTACCGGTCACTTATTTAAACACAGAAATAAATCAAGCTTGACTGTAGCCTACCTAGTTGTATAAATTAACTGCCTACAAGTTAAATTTAAAGGGACTAGGCTTTGAAAAAATGTTTTACGTTCACCATTTGCAACGTTTTACAAAACAACACTTCTGGCCTAAGCCTCAGCACAGACCAGATTTCACTAAGTTTGAGCATAAACCTACGGTGTTAAATTTTACACCGGCACACACTAGCCCGAATATGGGCAATGGCACAATCGAATTTACAAGGGTTAATTTAGCAGCGCATTTTTCGAACCTTCAGGTTTATAGTACTGCCTGTGCGGACACGCCAGTGCGTCGCTCTAGAACACTGCCAAGGTAAAATTAACCATAATAAATCCAATTGCCCACTTCGGTTCTAGTTGTTAAGGTACTAAATTTAACTATTATCATTTCGTACCACACAGCACTACCACGTCAAAATAACACAGTTTGAAAAAGTTCAAACTCTGATAGGAATTCAGAGCACTAATTTTCATTGCCAAAATGAAAAGAATTTGCAACTTACCACAAATATGGAGCAAAGATGTGGTTGAAGACCTATCAGTTTAAGCTTAAGTTTTTAAAGATTACCAAAGGTACCGGACTCGTCGCCAACTGTTGTGTCCTAGTCGGGGACACACCTTAGCCCAGCGTGGGCACCAATGGTAATAAACACAAGGACTACCAGAGTGTAGGCTACAGCTGATAAGACAGCGAACTTCCTGTTTACTGCTCTTTAAATACAGAGAAGTCATGTGATACACTTAAGACAATATACAATTATGGAACAGCCTATTTAGTGGTTAAAGGGTTATCTTGGTAGGGTTAACATATAGACATGAAATTGATGGCTGCCATTGTGGAGCACACAAGTGACGACTCCACACCAACATAAATGAAAAAACATAATGGAGCCAACACTGAACAGCTCCGAACGACAAATCAGCAGCGGCGACGAAAAGATTTACGTGCCATCACAAGTCCGGTGTTGAATCCGGGTCTTCGGAATGGGCCTGGAATGCATTAAACCACGAAGCTAACTCGAGATTCAAGACCGCTGCTAACTTGCCATATGATTCAACAAACTGATGCCAGGGGTGCCAGAACTCCAAACCTCCAATTCCGGACAAACCGACACTTGGCTATAACAAGATCGTAGGCTGGAGTTGTTGGCCATCCAGTAGCATGTGATGAGTGGGGCGAATCTTACGAACACCCATGCTCCATCTAACCCAAACATTCAATTTTTCCTTTGAAAGGACTTCCACAAGCAAATCTCCACAATGTGGAATAAGGAAGACTGACTAAATACAGTGAAACCTCATTATAACGATATCCTAGGGTCCTTGGAAATACACTGTTATAACAGGTTTATTGTTATAAGAGGTATTGTTATAACAAGGTTTAACTGTAACAAGTACCATATCAGAGGCTACGCCCTGTTCCAAGTTCAAATCATGGAGACAGCAGACATGTACATAGAGTGAACAGCGTTTCTAGCAAGCCTGATGAAGACAACGTCAGTCATAGCGGCAGCCTGTCGAAAATTAGCACGACACAAGAGTTTGTGAGCGGTGAGTGTCCGTTCGTTTGAAAGTTTGCGCTTTTTGGTTTTCTTTCGTCATCTTGAACTTGCATGCGATTTTTCAAGCCATGTTAGAGCTTTTAAATTTTTCTTAAGGCATATTCTCGAATACGAATGCCCAATATGGTCATCGTATTTGCTCTGAGATATTAATTTGATGGAGTCTGTGCAGAAATACTTTACTAAAGGTTTGCGTGGTACGAGAATTCATTCTCTACTCATTCGAAACGTACAAATTTGCTGGAACTACTCGACTCCATGCCGATCTAATTTTAACATTTTCAGTTATTAAAGGCCATGTTAAATTTAATTATCGCTGCATATTTGCAATTAGAAAAGACAGCAAAGCTCGGGAACATCCCTTCAAACTTATGGCATGCACTGCAAATATGAACTGGATTTAATTTTTTTGGGCCACAAGAGTTGTAAATGTATAGAATAGTCTGTCAACAGACGTTGTAATGCCAAACCTAAATTGAAAAAGCCCAATCTTACCTGGGGGGAGGTCAAAATTAGTTTCTATTGCCTTAGGAAAATATACACTACCTGTAAATTTAATTGCATTCAGTTCCTGAGTGCTCGTTACCCTTAAGGAATCAAAACTCTCTAGATATGCCCAGCTCAGACACCCACCTGCGCATGCGCAGGTCCGGTACGCGCAGTCTCTCCATAAATAGTGCTAAGGCGTCAGCCAGCCATCTACTTTCCTCACGATATGTCAGCCATGATGGTGACTCGAGAGGGAAGGTTGGGTGGGTATTTACAGGTAGTGTATATTTTCCTTAGGCAATAGAAACCAATTTTGACAACCCCCCAGGTAAAATTGGGCTTTCTAATTGCCGGTTGGAAAATATCCACTACCTGTAAATTTAATTGCATTTACAGCAGACCTCGTCAATATAGGTGGCGGGTGGGGTGTGAGCTGGGTCCCCAGTGACAGAGTTGTGGTTGATTGGTCGCAGACGCAACATTCTCTGGTCACGGCCGACTTTCTGCGCAAGGCAGTCGGAGTGGGGAGGGAACTTTCAATAGCCAAAGCGAGTTGGTGAGGAAGTTCAGGCGAGTTTTCCACATTCCACGACTTGATTGGTTTTCGGTTGATGATTTGGCAGAATAGCAGTAGAGTTCAACGGGGTGTCAATGATTGGGGCAGTTAGGTTCTTGATGAATATAGCACATTGGTGTTGAGGTTTATTGTTGAGAATTCGAGCTTCAGAGAGGTGAAGAAGCGGCAGACCATTGTGAATTCAGAATCAATTGACATAGATGCTCAGAAGAGAGAGAGGGTGTTCGAGGAATAGTGCATCAGCTGAGTTGGCGAAGGGGGTTTGTGAGTTTCTGATGACGGATGAAGCGTGAGAAGGGCTTGAGTGATTGTGTGATGCGTGTAATGTTGCAGAGTTGGCGAAGGGTTTAAGAAATGTTGTTCCCTAGAGTCATTGAGATTGGTAAGTGAACGGAAGTATGTGGGTGACCAAGGGAAATCTTTGAAGGGCAGCATGTGAAGGGGCCAAATGCCGAGCACACTGTCATGAGCGTGATGTAGTGATGGATAAGATGTAGGCGAAGTAGAATGCAGAGTGGAGAATATCGTTGAGGTCCGGTTTGACTCAGTGGAAGTGCGATACTGCCAGACGTTTGGGCAAGAGACCGTTGGCGGCAATGAGTGATGCTAATTGATGATGAACCGCTGGTTGTGGTTTGGAAAATTCGGGTTGTAAGCGTGTGAGGGCATCCAAGCAGATTTAGTGTTGGTTAAGGAGCCGTGTGGTTAGTCATGGTGACAAGGTGTTTCGTTATGATTGACAGTTTGATGAGTCAAATAATATTGGATAAGTCGAATTCCCAAAGATTTGAAAAGTACGAGATATAACCAGTGGAATGTGAGGCGTAAGGCTGAGTGATTAAAAACATTAGCCGGCCGGAATTTCTTCGAGGGACCTGGTCGTGGAAGGTGAGCAAGAAGCGGGAATCCACGGCAGTGCTAGGAGTTCTAGCATATGTGCCCATGATCAAGCTGGGTTTAGATGACGGGAGAGTTATGAGGAAATTTCAGCTTCATCATGATGCAGCAAGCGGTTGGTGATGGACACGGATTTTCCCAGGAGATTGAAAGAGTCGTGAGACCATAGCGGTCACAGTGGTGTGGTGTGATGGACTAGGGCACCGAGAAAGATCATCATGATTCGATTGGTGACGGTTAGCTATAGTGACAATGCTTGCATGTTGACGGATAATGAACGTGTTGGTGAACGAGAGCGCAGTTTAGGGCGAAAGTCTGCGACGGGTGTTTGTGGGATTGAGACGTTGCGATGTTGTGGGATTTCATTCCAAAACATGTGAGTGAGCATTCATTCAGAAAGGGGTCGGCAATTTGAAGGAGACCTTCCCTCCGTGAAACCAAGTCGAGGTGGTGGAAGGGAGGTGAGATGGAACGGAGTACGGGGCAATCATGAGAAGTCTCACGCAGTGGTTCCAAGGAACGAGGCAGAAGCAAGGTGTGAGTTCAGGGTTGGCGTTGCATCGATTTGTTGTATGGAGTCCATAAGCTTCGAAGACAGTGCCAGGTGGTTGTTGTCCCGGTGAAGATGGCTGATTGATCGAGGAGGCCGAATTAGCGGCGTGAGAGGGGTGGATGTCAGCAGCACTCGGTTATCCCAGGCGGACGCACGTCCAAGTTCGAATCGGGCCCAAAGCAATTTGACTTTGGAGAATGGACGAGAGCCGGTGTATTCAGCATGGTTTGCTGTGGACAGCTTCAATGCTTGAACGAGTTGGAACACGTGGCACGGAGAGCATGGTGGTTCCCGCCGGAAGTGAGATTACGAGTCGATGAGTGGGCTTGTTCAGCAACCAGCGGGCTGAACATCGATGAACGAAGAACGTCATGAATGACGAGTGGTGCGGACGGTAAAGGGCTTGTAGATGACGACCAGACCGGTGAACCATGAGCAGTAGGCGAACGACGAACGGGCGTGCGGGTGGTAATGGACTTGAAGGCTGGCCAAGTTAATAGACGACAAACGGCTTGTGAATGGTGAAAAGGTGCATGAACGCATTGAGCTTGAGTGGCAGCAGGCTAGCGTACGATGAACGGAACCACGAACGAAGATTGGGGTGCGCCTGAGTGGTGAATAGCTGACGGATGCTGAATAGGACAGGCCAAGGATGCAAGAGCAAACTATGAACGGGAGCACGGAAGTAAAAGGGCTTGAATGGTGAGCAGGGTGCCACAGAGCGCAAGGAGAAAAGACGAACGTCAGGTCGGCTAGTCATGGGGAATGAGGCTTGTTGAAGATGAAAAGCGGCAAACAAAAAGCCGGCGTGTGGTGACGAGTGGCTGGACTGGCTAACAATGAGTGATGCCGTGAGCTTCAATGAACGTGAACGACGAACGGGAACGACGAACGATGCGATGAGCTTCAAAGATCGGCCAACCATGGACGAGAGCGACGAACGGCGTGATGAGCTTCACATATTTCAATGACGAACGAGAACGACGAACGACGTGCCGAGTCCTTCAGGGATCAAGGACGACGAGCGGGAACGCCGAACGGAGCGATAAGTTTCAAAGATCGATGAGCGACGAACGGGAACGGCGAACAACGAACGAGAAGAGAATGGCAGACAACAGGAGCGGATGGCCGTGACGGCAAGGCATGAACGGTGGCCGGGTCAGCAACGGAAGAGGCGTCTCAGCAGATAATCTTTAGGTTGGCCTGTAACGGCGAGTGGGTGCATGTCGACGAGTGGGCTGCGAGCGACGAACGGGCTGTGAGCGGCGGATGGCTTGAAAGACAGTCGGGCCCGAGTAGAGATTCTTCAGGTAAGCTTGCGAGTGGTGCATCGATGAAGAGGAACAGCAACAGAGCTGGTGAACGCATCACTTGCTTGACTGTTGTGAACGGGACGTCTGGAATGATGAGAATTTTCGTTCAGTCAGGACGTCGAAGAACGTGACGAGCGTGATGGGCTGTAGGGCCGAGAAGGGAGAAGTCTTCCGGGAGAGGACAGCATGGGCGGCATCCATTATGAGGCGAACGGTGCAGCCAATGGTAGCCTCGATGTGTAAGTGGTGAGTGGTTGACAATCGGGTGAACGAGCGAACGAACAAACGAAGAATGGAAGTCTTTGACTTGAGGTTTTCTTCCTGAGGGGATGACCTGCAAAAGAAATAACGAACGCACCTTAACCTTGTAGGGGTGAGTGGCGAACGAGCAACAAGCGAGAACAAACGGGAGTCCTCTTGGTGTAGCGGGCGAACGGGCAACGGTCTCCCGGAGACAATGTTGACGCAGCGACAGCATGAACGGGCGGCGGCAAACATCGAGCCAATGGACGGCAAACGGAAGTTTCCTGCCGGTTTGATGAAACAGGATGGCGGCGATAGAGCAAGCGAACGACGGCTGCAAGTAATGGTCGTGAAAGCAGCAGCAGAGACAGCAGCATGAATGGCATTGATTGCGGGGCAAACGGTGTAGTGAACGGTGACGAATGATGCCACGAACGGGCGGACAACATCTTCTTAAGGAGGAGAATCCTTTGTCTATAGAAGACCACAAACGAACGAACGAATTTTTCGTGTAGCGGCGGTTCTTGCGAACGGGAACGACGAATGGGAACGACGAACGACAGACCTCTTCTTGTAGTTGCAGGTCTGGCGAACGGGAACGACGAATGGGAACGACGAACGAAGAACAGAAGACCTCTTCATGTAGAGGCAAGTCTTGTGAACGGGAACGACGAACGGGAACGACGCACGAGCGGTAGTCCCCTTATGTAGCAGGTGAACGTTGAATGATGAACGACGAACGGGAGTCTTCTTTGTATAGTAGGTGAATGGCGAACGGTGAATGCATCACCTGTCCAATGAGTGGGGCGGATAACGATGAAAATCTTCTTCCGAAACGTGACGAGCCTTGATGGGTCGGGGAGGCCAAGATGCCTTCTCCATGTAGCGGCGAACGGGAACGACAAACGGCCAGGGCAGCAATGTTGACACAGCGGCCACTAGCTTGCGGTGAGCAAAAAAGACCGACGAACGGGAATGACGACCGATGACAAGCTTTATAAGGCCAGCAGACGGCAAGCGGAAAGACGCATGGTGCGATGAGCTGCAAGGACCACTGAACGGCGACGGGAGCGGCGGGCGGTGCGATGAGCATCAAAGACCGGCGAACGGGAACGACGAACGATGTGATGAGCTTCAAAGATCGGCGAACAGCGAACGACGAACGAAAACCAAGATAGCGGGTAACAGAGCGAAGCGACCATGACGGTTGCGTGGAGGAAAAGAGATGGCTAGCTGATACCGTAGCACTGTTTATGGAGGGCCTGCGTGCGCTGGACCCGCGCATGCGCTGGTGGGTGTCTGAGCTGGGCATATCTAAAGAGTTTTGATTCCTCCAGGGTAGCCAGCACTCAGGAACTGAATGCA
>JAHWFP010107076.1:6608-22743 GCA_023313725.1 Lithobius niger
TGTGTTGTCTGGATGTTCGAGTCTCCTCCCTCTCTCGTTCTTTGGTTTTCGGCGTTATGGTTTTTCTGCCTGCCGAAACTATGTGATATGGCTTTCCTCTGGTGTGCGTTTCTCTCTCGTGTCCGCAATTCTCTAGAGCGCACTGCCAATATCCTATCCACCTGTGTTCGTCTGTCACTGATTGGTCTTCCGCACTGTCAGCTGCCGGTTTTGTTTTGACCCGGCGACCACGTGCTGTTCGACGACGCTACGTCCACTCTCACCGCAGGTTTCCCTCAGATAATGCTTAATGAAGGTGTTCTTGCTCCTCCACGATCCCGCTGCTACAACTTCGTCTAACGGGGTCCCGCATCCGTATGCCCACGAGGCCGATAGTGCCCTGAGTTCATGTGCCCGAATCGTACTTGGGACGTCCGGGTGTTCCGGGCTCAGTTCGTACGCCCTCTTGATCACCTGGCATATCCAGCTTCCAAGTTTAAAGGGGGTTACCCGTTTGTTTAATACTTCGCCTGAAGCCGAGTCTACGTCGAGAAACAGCGGTGTGTAACCCGTTCTTTGTCTTACTGTCTGCATTGATGTTGAAGTCTTGTCAATGTAGTATCGGAGCGCTCTTATTGGGCATTGTGGTTCGCTGCTCCGTTCTCCAGACTTCTTCTTCCCCAAGGCGTGGATCACAACGGGTTTCTGTGCTACGTCTGGTCTGGAATTCTTCGCCTGGAAACAAGCCGGGAAGACCAGAGAGACTGAGGACCAGTCCCTGGCGAAACGAAGGAAACCATCGTCTCTAGCGAAGGCTGCTAACTCGCTTTGGCGTGCTGCCGACGCCAGTGCCACTAAAAACACCGTCTTCTGAGTAAGAAGCATGGCATTTGCACCATGGAGTGGTTCATAAGGTGGTTTTGTCAAACTATCCAACACAAGAGGGAGATTCCATGTAGGGAACAACTTCTTTGTCCTCGGTCTCGCTTTTTCGAATGAGGAGATCATTTGCGAGATCCTAGGGTCCGTTCCGACGGACGACTTGCCTAAGCAGGTCAGCACGGAGTTTACTGCTGCCCGATAGCCCTTGATGGAAGTTGGGGAAAGGCCTTTTTGAAACAGTTCTTCCAGGAATTGTGACCATGCCACCACCGGGGGGTCACATGGGTCACAGCCTTGTTCAGTCGCCCACTTGAACCATCGTCTCCATTTGCTTTCATACATCTTAACTGTCGAGCTCCGGACGCACTGTAGGAGTCTGTTCGTGACCTCCTCTGAGAAACCTTCACGCGTCAGGTGACCCCTTAAAGTCTCCACCCGTGAAGATGAAGCACCTCCGGGGACGGGTGGATCGTCCTCCCGCGGTTTTGAGACAGGAATCGGGGGGTTAATGGTAGATGAATCGGATCTTCTTTCGCCAGTTCTAGTAGGTCTGGGAACCACGTCGCGGCTGGCCACAACGGTGCAACAAGAATGTATGAACCTGAATCCTCTCTGATCTTGTTCAGAACGAGTTGGAGAAGGCAGAAAGGTGGGAACGCGTAAGCATCCATCCCTTTCCATGGAATGGAAAAAGCATCTGTCGCCCATGCTAGATGGTCCGGGAAGGGGGACACAAACTTCCTCAACTGCGAGTTGTTTCTTGTCGCGAATAGGTCGACCATCGGGGTTCCCCATGTTGCATAAAGACCATGACACACATTTGGGTCGAGTTGCCATTCCGTTGTTGGCATTTCGTTCTTCCTGGAGAGCTCGTCGGCCCATACATTGAGCCTCCCTGGGATGTGTCTGGGTATCAGAGTGATCCTGAAGTCCTCGCAGAGTTGCATTAGTAGCGACGTCTCTTGCATCAAGGTTTTGGAGTGTGTCCCCCCTCCCCGACGGATGTAGGCTACCGCTGTAGAGTTGTCGGACATCACACCGATGTTCATTCCCGAGATTTCCTTTTTCCAACAGTGAACTGCGTTCCTGACAGCTCTCAATTCTAACACGTTGATGTGTAGACCGCATTCCGCTGGCGTCCAAATTCCTGCCACTGTCCAATCTCCTAGATGGGCTCCCCACCCTGTGGATGACGCATCCGAGAATAGGAGTAACTCCGGACGTTCTTCCTTCAAAGGTACACCCACCTGGAGATTTTTCGTTGACATCCACCATGTCATGTCTGGAAATTCGTGAAGAAGTATCACGTCGTTCCAAGACTGCCTTGGGTTCCATTCTTCTTTTCTGAACCAGTGGATGGGTTTCACTCTCCACCGGCCCAGTGGTACCAATGTTGCATTGGAATCTAACATACCGATTGTCGATGCGAGTTCCTTTGCTGACGTTTCCGTCCTGGTGTGGAGGTTCCGTAGTGAGGCTACTGTTTTCTCCACTCTCTCTTGTGAGGGCCGGACCTTGCACGTTACCAAGTTGAAATCTACCCCGAGGAACACGAACAATTGGCTGGGGGTAAGTCTTGACTTTTCCCAGTTTATCCCCAGTCCGAGAGCATGAAACAACTGCATGCACCTGTTCATCTGGATTATAAGCATGTTCGGCGACAGGTGGCGGAGTAGCCAATCGTCCAAGTACGCGTGTACTTTTATCATCTCCTGGTGTAGTGTCGCGAGAACAGGACGCAGGATCCGGGTGAAGACTTGCGGCGCTGTAGACAACCCGAATGGTAGGGTTGTAAATTGAAACGATGTTCCTTCGCACAGGAACCTGAAGAGGTGTCGAACTGCGGGGTGCAGTGGGACGTGGAGGTACGCGTCTTCGAGGTCTAGAGAGACAGTGTATTCCTTGCTCCGTAGTGCCTCGCGAATCCTCCCGATTGTCTCCATCTTGAATTCTCTTTCTGTATATGGCGATTCAGCAGACGATGGTTGAAAATCAGCCGGGTCCCCCCGCCTTTCTTCGGGATGACCCTCACCGGGCTCCAGAAACCTTTGGAACCTGGAGGAGATTCCTCGATGGCCCTTTTCAGAAGAAGCTTCTCCACTTCCATGCGGAGTTCCGGGGTCTTGACGGTCTGACACGCCATCCCAGGTGCCTTGTCGGAGAGCCTTGGAGACGAGATTAGGGGGGGGGGGGTGATACCCGAACTTGATTGTATCCAGGATGAATGCATCGTCCGTAATCATCTCCCAGTTGCTGAGGTGTTTCGCCAGTCTCCCCCCCACCTGACAGTGAGTGGGGAGAGACTGCCCGGGGTGGGCGTCAAGGTTTGCTGCTGGCTCTCCTCCCTCTTCCTCGGGACGCGCCTCTACCTCTCTGTCTCCCCCCTTGTCCTCTGCCTCTCTGTTGACCGGGATTGTCTCGAAAGGGCTGCAGGTCCGTTCTCCTCTCTCCTCTCCCAAATCCCCTCTCCTTACCATCTTGGGTGTAGTGCGGGTAGTTGGGAAAAATCCTGCTTGAAGGCCTGGTCCTAATTCGACTCCCTCTGGCACCCGAAGTCCCCGCGTGGGGTGGTCTGGTCTTCTCTTTCAGTTCTGGGGCTAGTTGAAGGAGTTTTCCTCCGAACACCTCCGTCGACCCGTGAATTGGTGTCAACCTTAACTGGCCGGCAACGTTCGTGGGGATGTTTGACGCAGTTTCGAGCAGCGCATCCCTCTTCCGAAAGACCGAGTTTAAAAGGAGCCGCGATGACCAGTTCAGGCTGTCCCGTTGAAACGACGAGGCCCGTTTCATCATGTGAAGACACTCCTTTACAGTTTGATTTTCCCTGAGAGAAGGTACTTCAGCTACGAGGTTCTTGAGAGCTGCCGTAGATGCGGAGTAGGCAAGTTCCGCATGCGAGTTAGCGCGAATGCTGCAACGTAGTAGTATCTCATCCTCGTCGAATTGTTGCATTGGTGTGCGGATGAACTGTGGGGTCCGTATGGTAGAGTCCAACTCAAGGTTCATTTTCTCTGGGAAGTACTCCGCCTCAGGGAAAGTAGAATACCGCTTCTTGGATGGGGCACCTTTTCCCGTTGATCTGAAGAAGAATTTTGTCATAGCCGGGTCGTGGGGGGGAAGAGGTTTTGAAATCGAAATTGGTTGTCCGCTCTTCCGCGTGAGAGATTCCGCGTTGAGTAACTGGCGGAACCCAACCGCCGATTGAGGAAGGTGGAGGGGCGGGTCCTTGGTCGCCCCCGAATTCGCGAGTGTTTCGAGAGGCGGGTCGTCCAGATTAAGTTCCACTGGGGTCGCTTCCTTGCAGAACCTGGTTTCCTTAAGGTGTTTGAGCACGAAACCAGCGAACTGTTTCCAATGGATGAGTCCAGGTCCTTCCTCGAAGGGGTCGTCGTTGTCGGTCGATTCCGGAGTTGGGGGGCTGGGGGGGGGGCGTGACGCGACCGATTCCCGCCACTGTTTTTCTTGGTCACGTTGTTCATCCCCAAAGCTTTTCTCTTCCATGAACACGTTATCTTCATTGAACACCACCTTCCTCCGTTTTGCCTCCGGCGACAGGGAACCACGATCGTACTCCCGTTTGCGTGTAGCAGAGTCACTCCTAGCAAGGTGTTCTTGGTAGTAGAACTGGTCGTCCTCATAATCGCCTTCCACGTCTTCGTCATAAAATTCCTGTTCCCTGACAAGTGGAAGGACCGCTCTAACCGGTGAAAAATGGTGATCTGTTCTGTGATGTCCGGGAAAATCCGGGGATGTCCGGCGATGTCCGGAGAAGCCTGGTGAACCATCGCGAACAGGCGAACTGCGATCCTTCTCGCTGTACATAGATTGACGTCGGGTTGGTAGATGTTCGCGAGGTTCCTGATCAGTACGAACTGCATGTGAGCTGCGATCCGCCTGTGAACTGCGATCGATGTGCGGCCTGCGATCGTCGTGCGAACTGCGATCGCCGTGCGAACTGCGATCGCCGTGCGAACTGTGATCGCCGTGCGAACTGCGATCGCCGTGCGAACTGCGACCGCCGTGAGGACTGCGATCCCTAGGATAACCGCGATCCGCCAAACTGGATTCAGTTCTATGTGGGCTGCGATCGTGATCGCTGCGAACTGGCGAACCGTGATGATAGATCGCCTTGCTGAGCACGGGATCCACCGTGTCAGAAACTAAATCCATACTACACGCCCTCCCGCTGACCCTTTTCTCGGGCGCGGGCAGGGCCTTTTTTGACCCGTGCCTTTTAACCTCACGTTGGACCTCCCTTTCTTCGGGTGTTGAACGTGTTTCCTTCATTTTTGGCACATTTTTATCCTGTCCGCTAACCCTTTTCTCGGGCGCGGACGGATTGGTCAAACTTTTGGGCTTGTAATTATCGTGTCCGCTAGCCCTTTTCTCGGGTGCTGACAGATCGCCCTTTTTAACAGTGTTCTTAGAATGTTTACCTTCCCCTTTTTCCTTTCGTGATAATGATACTGCACTGTGGCGGGCTGGACTGTCCCTTGAACTAGCCTCCGTCTTTCCGTCGCGCGGCCTCGGCTTACCCTGTAGCGCACTGCCCGGCGAACCACCAGTCCGGATCGCCGGCGAACCATTGCTGATCGCCGGCGAACCCTTGCTGATCGCCGGCGAACCCTTTGTCTCGCGCTCCTCAAGACATTTGACAAGTACTGCGGTCGATCCCTCTACGTGAAGTGATAAGTCACTGTTCAAGAGTACATTCTGCTCGCCATATTCCTTAATTGGTGTGTCCGAAATTGGTTCCGAAATCACACGAGACTCGGTGTGGGAAGTCATTGCAGCACTGGCACCAAAACTGTTGCTTGAAAAACCTTGTTGGGCTATCAACGCGTTCACCGTTGATACTAGTCCCGCGATGGATCCTAACACCTCACCTCGAAACTCCCCAATTTTCGTGTCCACGTGAGATAGCACCGTAGTGCTCACTTTATGTAAAACTTTGTCCTCCAATTCGGCCGTCCGATCCGAGACGATCGATTTAGCCGTGTCACGGGCCGCCGTCACCATAGCCCCCAACGAACCATGCGGGTAAACAGAATTTTCACCGAGTGGAAAACCGTCAAATTCCGATGACGAATCGGTTGCACTCACGACTAATTCTTCAATAAAGATCGGCGCCTGAGGGTCCTTGGCCATTTCAGCTAGTCTCCGATCGAGGGAAATATGTTCTTTCTTTTGCTTCTTCTTTACTTGTTCAAGTTTTTTGTCGGAGCGTTTCCACGTCCACAGAATGCGCTTCACTGAGGTCGGGTTATGAGCTTCGCAAATATTGCATTTTTCGTCACCGAAATCACAAATCCTACACCTCCTGCATAAAGGATGGAGATCCAAAGGTGTTTTCTGGTGCGTGCACGAAGCGAAATCACCATCCTTAAGTAGTTCATTAAGCCTAGCAAGTTCGTCCTCACTATTGTGGTCGGCCATTTTTTTTTTTTTTTTTTTTTTTTTTTAGGGAAAGAAACGCACGACTTCACTCGTGCGTGCTCAAAAACGAATGGGGTTTTCCCCACGAGGCAGGCGGCTGCAGCGCCAGCGCTGGTAGCGCGCCTAGCGGGAAAAGAGGGCAACTGACGTTGAAATTCATAAATTCAGGATTTATGGGTGGTTGAGCATGGGAAAAGCAAAATTAAACGAATTTAGCATGTAGACTGGAGGTAAGTATTTTGCAGATAGTAAGAAACGGCACTGAGGAGGGCGGCGAGTTTCTGGTTCATAAACTTAAGCGTTCTGGTCAGACAACCGAGTTAGCGAGTTGCATTTTTGCCGGAGGAAAAGTTAGCGTACGAGCAACGAAATGCGGTGTTCTGTCCAATGGCAAACTGATGACAGCTCTCACGAGGTCTAAGGAATAAATGTAGTCGTTATCCGATCCAGAAATTGGTTGGGTAGCGGCCACAGATGGTACATATTTAGCAAGTATCAGAGGCAGCAGCTATTTCATCGCTCGTGTAGTAATTAGCGCATGTACGAGCTACCATATCTTTGTGGATATCGTCAACATTATTGGATAAATAGAAAAGCAGTTCGTTTGCAATGTAATCCTTATTTGCTGAAGGAACTTTCGCCTCATTCAATGTTGCTGTTTTATCAATGTTAGCTGTTGTAACGTTTGAATGTTGATCAACTTCATTGCACAGTCCGCCATTTTGGCCAGCCAATGATCGCGAGTCGTTCGGCATATGTTACAGCATGCGTTGAATGTTACACCAACACTACGGTATCTAAAACCTTACAGGAAAGTTTATTTGTGATCTTTTCCTTTTTTACTTGGGCTCAGTTAAACTTTATCTTAAACCTCAAACAAGTTCGTATGTGTTTAATAATCAATGATTTAATCAATCAGATAATGAAAAAAGCAAACCGGAAGTACAACCCAAAATTGAAACCTTTTCTTTACACTGAACAAAGTAAAACAAAAGTACATGCAGCACACTGCCCTCATGGTAAAACCAAATTGTAGATATAGTTTCATTTTATTTGTCAGGTTTTTTTAAATCCATTCACTCACAGTTTGCTGCAAAGGAACTTTCCGTATTAAGAACTCTGCAGTACAAAGAATCGTTTTTTTGGCACAACTAGGTTGCTTATTACAAAGAGACCTTACTACAACGGGCCAACAGAGACATAAAAAAACAATATACTATAATAACAAACTTGCTTTAAAAAATCTTATTTTTTATTCCCCCCAGATCACTTACTGGGGAAAAAACTTATACACCCCCCCCCCCCCCCCACTCCCCCGGTTCCCCAGTCGGCCAGGGCCTATAAGAGTGAAGTGACTACACTTCCTCTTTGTGAGCTGCTAAGTCATTTCACTCTTACCAATCTTCATACCGCATTCTTGTTCAGGTTCTTAATGAAGTACTTCTTCTTAAGGCCTAATTGACTCTACTGGACTCTACTGCATTTCAACATGCGTCGACTTCAGGAAAACAACCATGAAAGAGCTTGCTGTCGTTTATCATGATGCTATTAAGAGGGTTCAACACCTTTCTCGGCATTGTTAAAACCATCAAGCCTGCCGTGATGACTAAATGTTCACGCTCGACCTTGCAGTGCTGATGAAGCAGGCTGCTCTGTGGGGAACGATTCTGGCCTCGAACAATGTTGTCGAGGGTGGCCCCAAAAGCTGGAGCTTTGGTTTGGGAGGCACTGTTGCAAAAGGACTACTGTCACTTGGTAGCTGGTGCGAAGTTCAAACACCAAGGGACCTAGCAATTTTGCGGCAACGTGCTCATGACCATGTTCAGGGCATGGTAGTCCTGCTAGATGCTAAGAATAGTCTTCTGTCCTAATTAATTCCCCTTGAGCTGTAGTTGCCCTCACTGTTTTTCTTTTTTTTTATTCTTTATATTGTACCTTGTGCGCGGAACATAAATAAATAAATAATTGCCTGTTTTGCAGACTTGGTGTGAATATCTATAATTTATATCATGTTGTCATCTCATCACCAAGTTCCATTCTGGCATTAAAGATACAAATACTTTAAAGAATATTCTGAAAAACTCACCTCAATCCATGTCCGGATAGTCATTAGGTGAACCGATTTCATTCCAAGCAATAGAACTTGGCCACCGAATCCGACCATTGACTGGTAGCATGCTTGATCACCCGCAAATGCCTGCATGATGAAACATGTTTAAAAAAAGAAACCAATACCAAACAAAGCAAAACAATATGAACGTTATGTTGGAAATTAGTGCGCTATATGTTTAAACACTTCACAAACACAGAGTTTGGCAAATTTTCGACGAACACATACTGGAAAATACTCGCGTTCGTCTTCTTCCGGCCCTTTTAAGCTGTTAGATCTTGTTTACCTACATCATCATTACAACTGTTGTTGTCTGCTTCCAGATCCAAATTTGAAAATGCAGTTTTCTGCCTCCGATATTTGAATGCTGTTGTGTTTCCAACGATGTGAGAACTGCGTGGTGAGTTTGTCGTGCAGCAAGTGTGTGATACAAGGGAACGAAGGGGGCTGAAGAGTCAACAGGGAAATGCCACATATTTCATAGTGCTGGATGGAAAGTGATTCTAGGGCTCGAAGATGGGGGTCCCAACTTCAGTTTGATTTAAGAAGGGTGGTGGTCTTATTCCACCAGTGCAAGAATGTGATGCCATTTTCTTGCACTTCATTCTTAGTGTCGGTCATGTGCGCTTTCAGATGAATGTTAATCCCTCTCCTTGTCTCGCCAATGTAAACAGCATCGCACTCCTCACAAGGCACTAGGTACACTCCTCTCGTGGTCTTGGTAGCGAGTGGTGCTTCCTCATCCTCTCCTTTCTTCATTGTGTCTGCTTCAAGTGGAAGTAGAGGAACCGGCTCTGAAATTCTAGGCTTACTCCTACTATTATAACAGTGTGTTGTGTGTTGTGCGGCATTTTCAAATTTAGATCTGGAAACAGACGACAGCAGTTGTGATGATGATGTAGGTAAACAAGAACTAACAGCTTAAAAAAAGGCTGGAAGAAGATGAACGCGAGTATTTTTTTAGTATCTGTTCGTCGAAAATTTACCTGACGCGGTACTTGTGAACTGTTTGAACATATGACGTACTAGTTTCCAACATAATGCTTTCCCAAGTTCACAGTGCTTCGCTGCTCAGTTTCAAACAATGAACTCGTAAGGCACTGAATGATCTGTACATACTTCCATCTCACGATAGGATAGTTTTCCCTTACTGTCATAAAGAAGATAATTTTAAATTTAAATTTGAGAGTAGTTAACTTAACCTGAGTATTCAACAAAAGTCGAGTATCAAGCAGAGTTACAGTAGCTGATGATCACACTTTGGTTTCCAACTCCTTTTAATTTGTTACAGTAAGAAAAATAAAATTCTGCTAAGACAGGCACGAGCAACCCTGCACATCGCAATGGCCAACTGATCCAATAGCTCAAGGCCATTTGAACGACTTCATTTCAACGACTTTACTGAAAGCTGTGCTATGAATTGTGCGGTGCAGGGAAGCCCAATGAGTAACGACTCAGCAGAGGTTTACTGGTTTTAACCGTTTGAGATATTGGCGTTTAAATGATTAGAAAGGTCTTCTTGAGCCAGTGAATTTGGTGTACTGGAATCTCCATAAAAGCAAACTTGTTAAGGATTCCTGCCAAGCTTGTTTGCCAATATTGAAGTAATTATATTTAATGACAAGCTCTTTGACCAATTAACCCCACCGAGTGATAGTACGAAGGTTAAATGAAAAATTTGTAAACTGCTTACTTCACAATGGAAGGTTCCTGTTTAAACATGGCAATTTGTTGACATCTCTAGCATTATACATAAATATAACAAGGACGTTTAAAGCTTTAGATGAACACCTCCAAAACAAAATATTCTTGAAAACTAGCAAACGCAAAAATAAAACATTGCTGAAAAATAGGAATACACTTACAACACCAATAGACTTGAAAACTGAAATCTACTTAAATATTCGGGGATTATAGCCTTTCCCTTTTTTTCAGAAGCTCGAACATTCCGTTACTTCGCTGTGTAGCTTCTGAAGAAGGGGAAAGAGGCCCAAACATTTAGGTGGACTTCACATTTCAAGTCTGGTAGTTAATTGTATTCTTATTCTTTAATCATGGGGTACCCTGTGGTGACTGAGATGCCGTTTACATTGGCGAGGTAACTAGTAAGGATAGGTGTGAAAAACCGTGTTAGGCAAGAGAATACTTCGACGGGTAAATATGAAAACGGAGTCGCAGTACACCACATAAACACTGGACACCGTATTGAATGAGATGGCAGTCAGAGTTTGATCGTCTCCAATTCGGCTTGTGACAGGTACCTCCGCTGTTTGGAATCGATGCAGTAAGCAGTCTAACAGAGGCTACGCGACCGGCAAGATTTGAATTTAGCATGTCATACCAAGAACGATGTAAACCACAGAAAAGAACGTTCCCACATTCCCTGACACAGACAGCCAAATAGACTTAACAACACCTTTAAAGCTGTTAAAAATTTACGAATACTGGCGGTATTTCTACTTTGAGATTGTGCGTGGTCACTACTTTAATGAAGTTAAAACGAACTCTCAAATTCATAGTCGTCATTTTGATATTTTTCATATAGTCACAGCATACATAAGGCCATGAAAAGAAATATGTTTGGTTCTCGGGCAGTTTCATTCCAAAAGTTACAAGGCCACCAGGTTTTTTATTTTATTTTTTTAATTTTATTGGAAGTAACTTGATTCTACTTTTAACTGACCAAAACACTAGGATTTCAATTTTACAGAGCTGCAAGTGGTTAGCTTAACAGAGAATACAGTTATTGAAAGCCAAGTTTGCTTTTCCTTGTACAGTAATAAATTCAGCAAATAAAATCGATGACCAGGGGCAAATCTGACCACCAGGCAGGGACTGAGAACCAACTAATTTTTTTCGTGACCTAATAATATTTATTACTTACAAGAATACTTACCATGGCTTTTGACACATTTCCCCCAGTAGACAAACCCTTAAAATGGCTGCTTCCGTAAACCAGTTGAACGTCAGCCAGATCAACCACCTATATCAAACAATATTTTAATTCAGAGGGAGATATTAACCCTTTACCACACATGAAGAAGAAACTGTAAATCTTTTTAAATTTTCGGTGATATGCGACCACCTTCTTCAGAAAAGAAACACTACAGTCACAAGTTTATATCACGGCAACAAAAACAGAGACCATTTATATTTCAAAATTTGTGCACGTTGAGCCACATCCAATTTAACACTGTAAAAGCCAGTTATTGTTTTTTTTTTTATTTTAATTGTTTATAAGCACAATAACGCGCTAGTTACGGACTTGTGACAATGCTAAAGAAGAGTACGTGAAACCAAAAGAATCCCTGGAACCCGACACGAACCGTCAAACCCACGAGTAAAAGTAATGGTAAATAAACATACACAATTACTGTAAATCATATAGGAGTAAAATACAATAGCACTACTAAAATCACACTTAAAATAGGCTAAGAGTCGGTAAGCATTTATTTGGATCCTTGACTGGGACTCTGGATCACAACTCGGACGCTCCTACCATCTATCGCTCCCATTTTATAAGCAAGACTTTCCACACCCGATATGAAGGAAGTCTCGCTTTACTGCCAGTCCATAAAAAAGGTTTAACGAATCTTAAGATATTTTTAGTGCATGATTTTGTGTTGTGTTAGTGTGTTTCCTTTACTCCTATGCAATTTACAACGATTTGTATGTTTATTTGCCGGATTATTTCAGCTTCAGCTTTCCTTGGTGTTTATTCTCTTCCCCTTGATGGCAGCAATATTTAGCAGCACTAGTCTCAGACTCTCCTTTAAGTACCCTGATGCAGAAAAAATTACAGGAATTTTTTGTTAGAAAATTGGAGCTTTAGGCCATACAAAAAAAATTGTTTGGTTTACGGGCAAGGTTACAAATTGAAGCACGAGGCAACCAGGCATTTTATTTTATTTTATTTAACTGCCCACATTTCTTCGACATGTACCTGGCTCAAAGTTGAAAGAGTATGCAGTCAGCCTAAAAATGTATAATATTCTGCTAATATGTTATTTATGTCTTCTAGTATTCAAAATATTTTAGTTTTTGCCAAATAACTATTTAGTGGTTTGAACTAGAAGTTTGAAAAAATTGAAAAAAAATCGAAAATTGAAAAAATCGTTTAGAGGCGGTTAAAATGGTGTACTTGAACATCAAAAATGGTCAAAATTTGGCAAAAATACTAACGGGTGTACCAAGATTGAGATAAAAAATTTTGACTAGCGATAATTTAAGGCACCGGCAGGTGCCTGTAAACCAAACAATTAACTTTGCATGGCCTTATTTGACAGTCCAGGAAACAAAAATGCACAATTTCAAAAACCAGAATACTTTACCAGCATTCTAGTTTCTGAAATTTTGCGTTTTTGTTTCCTGGACTGTCGAATTGTTAAAATGAACTTTCAGAGTAATAACCGCTACCGTATTTTCAATGAGCTTTATAATCAAACAAAATTGATAGGAGTTTATAGGAATTATTAGCCTGGATGCAGTGGGTTATCGCAGCCATTTAATAATATTTTTTGTTCTACGATATAATAAGAAAGCTCTGTTCTGCACAGTTCCAGCACTTTTAAACGTCATTCGTGACTAAACCTATCCAATTATTGAATTTGTAAGAATGTACTTTTTTACTAAATGAAAGCGCGTCACCAGGTACTAATATTACAGCTCGGCGTACTGTGGGGCTTTCCCGGTAATGAACAATCTAATAATTAACCAAAATCAATGTTGCCAACTCAAACCAATTTTCTTCTTCGTTTTTTAACCCATTGGATTAGAACATGGCCCGTACACATAGAGTATGCTATCTACCAAAAGTCATTTGGTTTAAAAAAAAAAAACCCTTCGAAATCCCTAAATTAATGTAAGTTAAGGTTGGGGTTCAAGTGTTGCGTAGTAGCATCAAGGACTCGTTCCACCATTGTAAGGTTTCCCAACAATATAGTCACTACTTTGTTGTCCAGTTGGACCTAACAAATATCTTTCTTCCTAAATATCTCGCTTTTCGAGTCACTCATTTTGGTACAGTTCTAATATATTAGTAGCTACGAACGTGTCACAATTCTTGCAACTCTCCTATCTAAACAGTTAGAACCGAAAGAATAGGTTTCAAACTTACTGCTTCGAAATTCAGAAACCTACCAAATTGCTTCAAAATTAAAAATAAATGGACTGCCTGTTCTGGTGACAGTGCAACTTCAAAAGTTGAGTCATCGTGTGGTGGATGGGAATGCGGTAGAGAGAGAGAGAGAGAGACTGTCGCAAGAAAACACACCACAAGCAGGGCAATATTTCAATTCGGCACAGGGATATGTAAAAATGTCCAAAGGCAAAATAAATAGGTTTGCACCCGTAGTTTCGTACTTAATCAACCCTTCTCGAGTCCATTTTGCTTTCCGTCATGTTTAATCCCTAATTTCACGCAACTGGTCGCACCTTTACTATGACTATGACTGATATTAGTACTTCGCCTGATGAATAACAGATAGAAGGATGTATGAATTCCTATTTCCCTTCTGTTTTTAATCCCCCAACTAACGTTGAAAAACCGAACCAACTTACTTTGAATGTTCGAAAAAATTTCAGAAGACAACTCACACTCAAATTCAAAAAGAAACAAATCCTACCGAATTTGTGAATTTTCGACAGGCTGCTTGACTAAAGATGGTACAAATAGTCCGCCTATCTTCTTCAGGCCACCACAAGAAGCTTATTTACATTATTTACATTTTACAATGTCCGACGTGCATCGATCGTTGTGGAAATAGCAGACGACTACAACACTATTCGTAGCCCTCCGTATTTATGAGGCAGAACTCGCTGCTTCTCAACATGCCACTTATTCGCAAGGCGCTCGCTCAGTTCTCTGCTGATAAGATGCTGGATAGAAGGGTTTGAAGGGCCTTGTAGGTTCATAAGCACAGAACCACGGGATATTTCATGCTGCATTGCCAGAGATTTAAGGCCCTTCAAATGATTTCCACAACGATCGATGCACGTCGGACATTGTAAAATGTAAATAATGTAAATAAGCTTCTTGTGGTGGCCTGAAGAAGATAGGCGGACTATTTTTACCACCTTTAGTCAAGCAGCCTGTAGAAAATTTGCAAATTCAGTATGATTTGTTTCTTTTTGAATTTGAGCGCGAGTTGTCTTCTGAAATTCCCCCCCCCCCCAACTCATCCACTGCCCCAACCACCTGATGTTGCCCCATCCTTTAAGCACCTTCCCAAGTACCCGTTGTAAAGGGCTTTTAAGCCAAAAACCATTTTGGAGAGGATACCTGGACTCCAGTCGTCAAAAACCCTCAGGGAACCTTCGTTTTTCAAGACGAACATTTTTTTTTTCACGAGCGCCCAAAACGCAAAAAGATCTTGGTCTTGAAACCTCAGCCATTTCCTGAATAATGGACCAAATCGGCCAAACTTGGAACCCTTTAATAGCCACACTCTCTAGCTACAGGCTGGGGAAAGCAGGATACCAAATTTCCTTCCAGAAAATTATTTACCGCCATTTAAAAATCGCTCCAAACCACCCACAGCGCTCATCACTTCCGGCCGCCATTATTTAACATTTCTGTACATTTGTACCGTAAATCGCCTATTAAACGCCCATGGGCGGCTAAAATTAATTCGATAAAAAAATGGAGGGGGCGTTAACAAGGCTAAAACAAAATTTCTGACCGTAACATATTTTTTGGGGTGGCCGTTTAGACTTAAATCCATCACGGTAAAGTTGATTATTCACGTGCGTGGTCTGGGTTCAATCTAGCACTAACACAATCTTTTTTTTTAGTGAATCGGAAAATTGATTAAAAGTTTACCGAAATCAACGTTTTATCCCTTTATATCTTGGTTGTGCTACAGCAAAATTAACGAAAATATTCATAAATTTAACGAAATCAACATTTAATCCAACACTATTCACGGGAGCATTTGTAACGACGGAAAAGTCGGCAATATTAGGCCTACGCGATCGATCATTGATGTGCGTAATATGGATTCCGTCTAGTGAAAACGCTTTACCTTTTTCCCATTTATTCTCAAATTTAGTTTATTAGATCGTCCTCCTTCCAATATCTAACATAATTCAAAGTTAAAACTAATTTTTAATCTTCAAACACACAAACCTCCAAAACAGACAACGTGATTCATCACTGGAAAACGCGTGTGTTGACATTTATCACCATAGAGTTATATATTGTCGTCCAAGACGAAAGTTCTGGTGGAAAAAGACGCGTAGGTCTGGACCTGTGGAGCCCCAGTAGTGGACGCAAAGTGGTGGACGCGTCAAGACTGCTAAAGCGCTTGAAACATTCAGTCTACCGCGTCCGTTATGACGTTACTTCGGTTGGCGTTTTCCGGTCGTGAATCGCGTGTCTGTTTTGAAGGTTTTGTGATGGTTAAAAATTAGTTTTAAGTTGGAAGGAGGATGATCTAATAAACTAAATTTGAGAATAAATGAGAAAAGGGATAGCGTTTTCACTAGACTGAATCCATATTACGCACATCAATGATCGATCGCATAGGCCTAATATTTCCGACTTTTACGCGATTACAAATGCTCCCGTGAATCGTGTTGAATTAAATGTTGATTTCGTAAAATTTATGAATCTTTTCGTTAATTTTGCTGCAGAACAACCAGGATTTAAAGGGATAATACGTTGATTTCTTTAAACGTTTGAAGCTTTTAAGTCAATTTCACGATTGACTAAAAAAAACTATTGGAGGG
>JAHWFP010107081.1:0-11908 GCA_023313725.1 Lithobius niger
TAATGACCAAGTTGTCGACGCGCCATTAAGCCTCAATCCCCCCCCCTTTAACTTCAATGGCATTTGGTAGGTCTTCTCTTGGTGGCTAATCCGTCGCATAGGCTGAGTTTGCCGTCTGTGGCTACATCGAAAAACGAACAAGCTTAACGGTAAGTTTTTAAATACCACATTGTTGCAGTAGTGTTTAATCTACGTAAAACCCTGCCGCAGCATTCAATTTTTTTTTGCCGTCTGTACTTCTTGAACACTTCTGAAGTTAATGTCTGGCGTCTGCGTGTATTGTGCAAATGAGTCCTGGGCTAAACGGCTTTCACAGCACAACGGTTAACAGCTAATCGACGTGGAGCAAAGAGGACTTACAGCGAAAATCACGAAAAGTAAAATCAGCGAAGAAGTATACTTAGGTAATTGTAAAAACTACTTCGACCGGAATTCCGAAGATACAAATAAACAGCATTTTAATTCCATTTTCGACACAAGCTGAAAAATGTAGCCTTATTTTCCAAAGAATGGAAACCTGATCTGTCCCATTGCTACATTGTAGATAATCGCTCGAAGAGGTTTATAACTTTATTGAAGTGAAGTCTTTGCTGAGTTTTAATTCCGATTAGGCCTGACTTTTGCAGTGTAAGCCAGTATTTGGAGTTAATTGGGCGGGCTTGTTTGCTTTCCTCCTTGCTCAACGTTGCGTTGCTATCAGACTTCGGAACACGCCCAATTCCGCCCTATCTCTTCCCTTTTCTGCCTCATTCCCTTCACGCTTGGCTATCCTTAAGCGGAGATTGGTCACATCCTGGAAGAGAATCTCCGTTCGAAAATCACCCCGTCGTGTTCCCTCTCTCCCTTTTGATTTCATCCGCCATGATGCACGCCTCGATAACAATGGCGAACCGATCCATGGGTCACGTGACTGCTAAGGCCACTGCTTGCAAATAATGGCGACAGATGGCACCACTAAATCATTCCACGTAAGGAGTCGTCCGGCTGTTATCGGCCGGCCTTGTAGTCACAGAACTCGACAACACAAATAAAAAAATAAGGATGCGGTGAAAAGGCGTGACATTTCGAAGGTTATTAATTTGTGCCATCCTAAAAAAAAATTACGTTGCAGAATACGGGCAAAATTACGTTGCAGAATACAGAGGCAAAAACATTAGGTCAAGCTTGTCAAGTCAGTGTTGCAAGCATAGTTTTCTTGGACCTAAATGCTCATTTATTTATTATTTCTTGGCAGCTATTGCAATTTTCAGCAAGAGGAATGTTTTTTCTTTCGATTTTCAGCCTTATATGTTTCGAAGTGTAAGGAATTGGACAAAACAACGTTTTTTAGTGTTAAGAATTCCGCTCTCTCAGTATTAACTTGAAGAAGATGCCATTTGTTTTTTTTACCTCCAGTTCCCCTAGCTCAACGAATAGTTCATCAAGCGAGCTCCGTACAAAGCCACAACCACAACCACAGACACAACCACAATAGATGCTGCTGGAGACCTACTAGGCACGGATTATGCAATGGGCCTAGCAGTACCACCAGCATTATCTAAAAGATTGGCCGTCAATGCTAAGGACTGCGTAATAATAATAATAATACACAATTTACTCTTGATCACAAATGGATAAAGAAGCGATCAGCTGTATCCAGTATATTTTACCTAATTACATGTAAAGAAAACACTATCAATTGTAACAAAGCCCGCAATCCCTTTGTCATAAACAATTATAAAATGGCATTAAAAAAATTACATATTTGTTCAGATCAACGCCCTTCAGCCTAGATTTAAAAGTTGCTAATGTAGGGTCCTGGTCAACATCCGCAGGGAGTGCTTTATCCTTATGCACCTTTGCATACCCTTTTTGCAAACGCTTGTGTCCCCTTCTTGGACCGTCGCAAGACGGACTACTGCGAAAGCAGCCGAAAAAAATGTTTTCATTAATCAAGAACGAAAGAAGTTCGAAGACGATCAGATACCACTCTAGCCATAAAGGTACCCTTGTGTACCCGTATGTATCTTTGAACCCCTGTATTATTCATCCTTATGTACCCTTATGTACACTTGTTCAGCGTTATGTACCCTTATTTTCCCTTATAAACCCTTACGCACCCATTATTAACTCTCATGTGCCCTTGGTGATGAGGCACACAAGACAAGAGACAAAACTTTTTTTAGGTTTTAACAATTGTAGACCAGCTCAATCCATCTCCTCGTAGTGGGGCAGATAACCCAGTTTGGGTTCGTGCTCCCTAAAAACAAGCAACAAACAAACAAGAGTTGTGGACGTGTCATTCAGCAGCTCGGCAGCCAACCTCCAGTTCGTCTACCGTGCTAGCACAAGCATGGCAAACCGAAAATTAACCAAATATTGTTATGTTTTTGGGTGGCTGCAAGTTAATTCTTGTAAGATTTCCGTAAAACAACGTATGGCTGGGACACAGCATCTGAAAAATCTATTTCATCCCAAACAAAAATGCAGACAAGCCACGAAGTAACACGGAGACTTGATAGCAAAATGTCCCAACAACAAAAGACACAATAATAAAAAAGATTTTCATTCCTGCATTTCCCACGTAAAAATATGCAAAAAGACTTACTTGAATGCACAGCTTGATTTAACGGATGGACTTGTTCACCAAATCATTAAAAATTGTTCCTGTATACATTCTCTTTAATTTTTCGTTTTCTCTTTTTCCAAAACAATTCGGCTTCTTGGAACCAGCTGTTTTAATGAACCTCTGTGAGACGTAAAGAAAGTGTGGCTCAACTTTAAAATTGTAAATTAAAACCCCCGAAAGGTAAGACGACGTGTAACCGTCTTTATGAATTTGAAATGAGCCAAGGAACAATTTTACAACCAATTTGTCTAACGCCTAATTTATGAAGTAATTTTCTTCCTTCCATTTTTTTTTCAACGGCGGAGTTTCATTACCTAACAAGACAGAATTTAACTCAATTTAAAGCCGAAATTAAACAGGTATACGAGGCTTAAATCTAATTTTGAATGTCACACGTTTTATCCTTTTTTTTTTAAAGTATTTACAAAACTACACCGTCGTTCCTTAAGCGATGATAGGATGGCGTAATTGGTTTTAAGATATGCTGATCAGCAAAACCAATTTGATGCCAATGATTTGATCAGGCTGCCAACAGCCTTTAACAGCCCAAATCTTAATGCTAACGGACTTGAAGTCGTAGAGGTCCAGACACGATCAAGAGAAATACATTGAGATATATAACTCTAGCGTTTTGTATGTTTTTGTCAGGTGTTGTAGAAAATTCGGATATGGCCAGAACAGACACCGGAGTCAAGAGTAGACGGATCGGGGGAAGAGCGGAACGTTCTCCGCGTATCAAAGGTGGCGTGTACAAGCGCATACCTGTAGTTTCATTCTTCGTGTATTCCGTGACCCCCACAGTTCTGATCGCGCACTGCCAAAGTTTCATTCATCGCGTTTTCTGGAAGTTCTGAGTGGTAAGGCTTTAGGATGTTTATAGTTTTCGCGCAAAGCGCGATCCCCACGGTTTCGATTGTGCATTGCTAGAGTTTAATTCTTTGTGTATTCAGGCAGTAAATTTCCGGTAATTCTATCTGGGGAGGGTGTTTATCGCTCCAGCTCTACAATTCAAATTTAGGCATTGCCAGAAGTTTTCTGCCCTAATTCTCCCTTAGAAAGAAAGCCTCTGCTCTGCCCAAGCTTGTATGTCAAGAGTCCGAACTGGCCACCGTCCGGTGTAGCCACGTCTACTCTGGCCAATGGCCATGTAACCTTTTGTCTGAACCTAAATTGAAGCTAGTGTTCCGCCAGAAACTTACATCCTGTCAGGTGAAATTCGAACCACGGCAACTGACCTATTCGAACCTAAACGACCAGCAACATCTGAAACACACTCTACTGAATGCAAACAAAACAGACCGATCGACCACAGAAGCAAGCACACACGTGATACCATGACGCATGCGCCGAGATTTCACAAGGAGAAATTGGTCACTGAGACAACCACATCGCAACGCAGCCTCGTGGTTACAAAGGGTAACTAATGTAAAATTCCAACATGGCGTCGGTTTGGATTCTGCCGACCGGCAAACAAACAGTCAATAATGAGAGTTTGGAAGCGACAGGGCAAATATTTTTTTTTCTTTACCTCATTGTCACGTTCTAAAACGAATTTATGCATTAACCAAACGGCATCGATGATTACCAACAATATTCTACACTCATTTTCGGTTGATCTTAGGTCGCTTTTTTGACGCAAGCCGTCCTTATATTCAACGGTTGCATGGTTTGAAGCCCTGTGATTACCTCCTTTTGCTTCAACCCCAATCTTTTTTCTACTATTCATACGTTTGAAACTCTTCAACTCTTCTTGTTGGCATAAATTAAAGATAGCGTTGATGCAGTGTAAGCACAAATAAGGCGGTGTGGTAATAAGGAGCACTGGTTTGCAATTTCGGATACGAGTCAATGAAACGTAATAGCGGATAAGGGGCTTACTGTGTATAATTTCGCCGTTCGAATAGTTCCTACAACACTGACTTAGTTCGATATCACGTTATAATGCACTAAAATGCGATCATTCTACTCAGCTCCAGTCACAGAAACACAGTCACACGTTCACACAAAGATGTGGTGCTAAATGTTGCTGAATGAAAAACGAAGGGAAAGTACATTAGTCACGCACGCCTAGTTTTTCCCTCTGGGCATTCCCCTATTTTTTAATCCCACCCCCTCATTTGTCATTCACTCGATTCTACGGTGGCACGCAATAACAAACATCACGAAATCATTGGAAAAAAGGGAGGGCAAAAGCATGTAGTAAGAAACAGAGAAGCACCTTCTTTAGGGCGTATTTAAACCGTTCTCACACAGCGAAAGCTATTGCTAGCTTATCTTTATTTATTAACAACTAGTCAAAGCCCGTGCTTCGCGCGGTGCGGGTTGCAGGCCTTATTGGCTAATTACTGCTTGGTGAAGGACGTTTGGCTTGCTGCTGCTATGGATTTCGTAACCTAATACCCTTTTTCCATATGTACATCATTTCATACGTTATGTACTCGTATGCTCCTTTTTTACTCTCGCGTACCCACTTATATCCATTTGTATGGTACCCTACGGTACACTTTCTTACCATTTTGTGTCTGTCTATTCGTGCCCTTATGCGTCCTTTCGTATACACCTGTTCGTAACATGTCGCACTCCTTCGTATCCGTTTGTGCCCTTTCGTATCCTTTTGTACTTTCCCTTATCCTTTTTCATCCTTTCGTATCCTTATGTTACCGTTCATGTTCCTTTATAATGCACCCTTTCCTGCCCTTTTGTACCATTTTGTACCCTTACGTTGTTAGCAAAGCGCGTTAACCGATTTAAGTTTCGTGCCATTGCCGCAATTAGGAGTGGTGCAAAGGGTGCAAGGCACTCGGGCCCAGGAAGCAGGGGGCCCAAAATTCATCACCAGGCGACCAGAAAGAGGTAAACTTCAATGTTGTTTGGGAACTTTTTTGCTCCCAAATTGTGTATTTGTTGAGGAGGGCCCCACATTTGGCCCTTGCACCCCTCATTAGAAAGAGCTATTGCGGCACTGTTTCATTCGTATGTATTTTTTACATTTTTTTTCCTAAAAAGAATAATATTTGATAAAAAAAAAGGAAATAAAATACGATGAAATAATGCACGAGTAACTTAAACTGCAGTTATAGAGTACCCAAAACCAAAACTGGTAGAAAACCCGCCAATTTTACAAAAACGATCGGCCTTTGAAAGTAGTGATATCATTCCACCAGGGAAAGGCCGCCAAGGTTAATCCTATTAGCCAAGTTAACCTCACATACTAATAGTTCGAAAGTTAAATGAAAACTAGAAGTGCTACTAGCGGTAGCAATCTTCAAGTTTTCATTTAACGTCTAAAGTATTATTCGGTGCGATTAACTTGGCTAATAGGGTTAACCTTGGCGGCCTTTCCCTGGTGGAATCAATCACTACCTTCAAAGGCCGATCGTGTTTGGAAACTTGGCGGGTTTTTCTACTAGTTTTGGTTTTGGGTGGATATCATAACTTTCATAGGGCTGTGAACGTTCAAAAGGTTACACCGTCTTATCTTCATCTGTACCTTTTTTCTGGAGGAATTTCATATCTATAAATTTTCACATTGATAATTTTCAAATTTACCATTGCCAATTAGCCGTTTGATTAGCCAAATTGACATGGCTTAATTTATTGTACGAGCATTCTTCACATGCTTACGTTTCTTCAAACCCATTTTTGCAGACACTGGCGTTTTTTTCAATAAAGTGCTGTATGCAGCGAATTTTAATTGTTGTTTATGTTTAAAGGTTTAAAAAAGTTTATTATTGTAAACCCTATAACGCACCACCAGTTATGAAATTCAGGACTCACAACAGTTAATCAATCATGTGGTGTAGACTGGAATGAGGCAGCGTGCAGTGATAATAATAATGCCACATAACAGCCTATCTGTTTCGTGAATTTAACGAATAATGGGCCCGTTACTGCTTATACAACGCGATCTATTATAATGCAATTACTACGCCTAATATGAAATGATCCATAAACATTCGTGGTGAATCATTTAATCTGCAATAACAAACTTATGCAAATGAGGAAATGGACATTTCGAGCCAAACGCAACCATCAAATACTGTCATATTTATATTCTTTCCATAAATGCGCGCAATACGAATAAATATCCTGTCAATCGCTGTATGACAATCATAAAAATTAGTTCGTGTAGTGTATTGTGTGGTACGGTTAATTTCACTAAAATAATTTCCAGACCCATTCCAGGATTGGTATCAGTGATTCACCACCCTTCCAAGTCCTGCCCACTCTTTGAGGAGAAGTGTTATTATGACTTTTATTATTATTTTCACTTTTGTATCAGTTCTAAGCCCTAGTTTAGTGGCAAACTCAAGGGGGGGGGGTGAAAGGGGGTTGGGAGCAAGTGCACGTCTGAAAAACCAAAGTTAAGCGTAAAGTTTGTTAATAGACAGTTAAGACATTTCTTTTAATTGAAAATCTCCTGAAAAATTGACATTTAAAAATATTTCCAAAGGCACTAAAATTGCTGACAATGAGTTGTTTTATAGGGGGACCAAGGGACTCGCCCCTCCATTCGCCGCCTCCTCCCCCCCCCCCCCAACTCCTTCGTTGAATACCTAGGACCGCTTTTAAATTCCAATTTTTTTTGGCTTCCCCGCACCCACCTTCAAAAGAATAATTACTAGTGCGCTACTGCTCTATTTTACATTCCAAGACGCTGTAAGTACGATTAAGATATGTTGCATATAGCCGATTTTACGTAACTTCAACTTGTTTTCACAATTTTTTTTTATTTCATCTATTTACGTGCCAATATATGCTGACTCGTCTGCTGGTATCTTACTTTTTTTATTTAAAATAGCAATTTTTTTAAATTTAAAAACAGCAAAAATCGTAATTTATACAAAGAAATAACGATTTTTGCTGTGTTGAAATACCGGTTTTTGTTTTCAATAACGCTATCAGCTTGTTTAAATAACGATTTTTGCTTTGATTAAATAAAAATTTCCCCTTTCAAGACTGATGAAAAAAATCGAAACCTTCCGTCTGATGCAGTGAAAAACGAGCACATGAAACACCAGTACAATTAAACCTATACGTAAGATGTCAGATCGGCCAGTCCGGCCGACCGCCGTCTACGTGCGCAGGAACGACTGCGCATACGTGACCGGTTTGAAATTTGTCAAACTGGTTTTGTCATTTTACGTTTGGGCTTCATACATTTTTTTAGGCAATTATCTTGCAATTTTGATTCGGCGACCTATTAGCATAAATGGTTTCGATGTTCTCAGCATTTAACTTCAGAAAATCCGATCATAAGTTAATTATTAGTAAACTATCATAACTTTGAATCGGATAGATAGACAGCACTTTCTCCTAGACAGTTCTACCATAGATTAGAAAATTAGCCATTGGCCGAATCTTGGATGAAAAATAACATCATCGAGACTGGGTTGGCAATATGGCCGCCGAAAGTGCCGCAGATGCGATTGATTTGTCTAGTTGCCGTATTTTGTCAACCGAGGGCGACACCCTCCGTACAAATTGCCAACGAAGGTGGTTGCTATTTTTTTTTTGAAAACGCATAGCAATAGCCTAACTGTGGCTGAGTGATATTTTTATAAACTATTTCAAAATATTTTTATAGATAATATAAACTTGTCACCAAAATCTGCTTAAAAATTTAAGTTATTATTTCGAAAACCGCCCCAAGCTGCTAATAGATGTCGCGTCGTGACACGACCAAACACTTGACCTGGTTGACCTAGTGAGGCCATTTAACTGTGATTTTCATTCTTAATAACCATACAACACTCCTGTACCTGTCACCGGTTGTCTGTCATACACCATGGCAATTTTTGAACGCACTGTCCGACCCATAGCAGCAGCCATGTTTGTTGATGATTAGGTTCGTAAACTCGATAAAGATTGTTTTTACAGCATTGCACTCTATATGCGGAAAAGCACAATATTTACCTTAAAATTTTGTTCAACCTTGTAAAAAAATATATTCAGGGTAATTAAACTGAAATTAATGTGCAACAGCTGAAAGAAATGATACAAAACGACACCTAAAGACACTTCTAACAAGTCTTTCAATAAGTGTAAGAAAACAAATTCAGTTACTACGCCAAGAATACGAGCCTCATAGTCTCTAACTACATCTTCTCTTCTTAACCCATAAAACGGTAGTTGCCACTCTTTTGCCAGCGCTGGATCAAATATGCTTTAAACAATGCTTTAACAATGATAAAAACAACAATATCTTTTCCGGCAGAAAAAGAAAATGAATTTTTCGGAGGAAACAATGCAGAAGCAATGGTGTAACAATAATGCTGCAAACAACAATGACTTTACAAACATGCATTGTATTTGGTTTCATGAAGTCACGTAATTGGGCTGAAGTGAAAAAGACGAAAAAAATATCTGTCTGCTCCCGGGTTACAGGGCTTTGAAAAACACAAAATATGCGCAGTCGGATTCAGTGCGGAAAAATAAAAACTAGGCCACAGGACGTGAAAGACACCGTCTGCTCCCGGGTAACGGAAATGAATGAAGGATGGTGAAATGAAGCACAAGTAACATGGATTGAGTGAGCGAAACAACCAACCGCATTTACCCATTTTCAAGAACCGGAATTATTTAAATTACACATTTCACTGTTATGGGGCAGCTGTGTTCCTAGACTTGCCCGTATTTAACGTTATAGCGCACATGTATGTTACACAGCATAACAACATGAACTACAGACGATAAAAATAAATAAATAAGAGACTAGAAAGCACAAAAAATGAGCCTAATTTACTTCCGGTAAGCTACAAAACAGGTCACCACGATACGAATAATACATTGTGGAAATACGTTACGTGGGTTTTTCTTGTTTCACTGAATTTATAGATGTTTTTTTAAGGCAACCTTTCAGCCTGCTCCATACCCTGTATTTTTTTCGAACTAATTTACGCAAGATTTAACGCTACTTTAACAGTTTCAAAAACAAAACAAAAAATACAGTCAGCAAGCTACGCACTATCAGTACATAGAAAATCAAATAAGTACATTTTAAGAAAATTAAAACAACCAGAAAGTAAAGCACCCAAACATTGTTTTCGTAATTTGCAGTAAGGATTTTCATGTTGTTGTCCTATCCTTGCCGATAACTGTCCGAATTTGATTTTTTTTTGTTCCCTCGTTAAGTTGTCTCCATCATCTCTCTTAAAGCGTTCTGGTCGATCGTCTGTCTCCCGAAGTAAGATGCGCCATCTGTCACGTGACCTGTGTCACTTCACATGTCATTCAAGATAAATTGACGGTCGCTTTCACAGATGGGCGCGCACCCATTCTTTTCCGCACATCCACACCCAAGATGGCACCGCTGACAGCACTTTAATCACCGATGCTGTTATTTTAAAGTTTTTTTTAACCTTCTTAAGTTAGCGACCCCTCTCAACCTTGCATTCGTTCATTAAGCTAATCACGATTCAAAAGTAAAAGAAACTAAATAAGCCTATCAATAAATGCAAAAACACATTGGCGCGAATGTTGTGAACCGATGCGGATGACAAGTGAGCAGAAATAATGCCGTATCACCACGCGTCGTCATTTTTTCCCAGAAATTATCAGAGAATTTCATGAAAGCTCTCGAATTCCCTTATTGATAAATCAATTTTAAATGCGTGCGTAACATTTTAAAGATACATTCCTCACAACGCCATTTTTTTCGATCCTCCACATCAAGTACATCCCTAAAGTTCTATTTGCTTTCCTCTAATCAATCCCTTGCTAACAATCAGTTTTAAAATGTGACGTCTACGGGATTTTCTGTTGACTATTGGGAACTAATTTAATAGCATCCTGCGATCATATGATCCTTTGCGCACTTACAATAACCATGTGCGTGCATGTATTAATTTTTTTTATCGTTTGCTGATAATTACTATGAGATCAAAAATCTAAAGGACTAATGCGGTAAAAATTAAAATTATTTATGCCAATAGATTGCTGAACAAAAAATTAACTAGCCTAAAAAATTATAAAGTGTGATGTTATAATACGAAAATCATTCCGGTTTGCGTCGTCTGAATTTTTGTATTCATGCTGTTTCGTTTACTATTTCAGTTGGCCTTGTATTACTACGGTGAGTCTCGCGAAACGTTGCGATGGTAACATGCGCGGATGACGATGTGCGCGTGGCTGTTATAAAGGAAGGCGGAGTGTACCTTTAATTATCTATTCGTTTCATATCCAGTGTTAGTTTTCTGCATAGCCGAAATGGCTGAGAAGACTAGCAACGACTTTGCCAGTCCGTCTGACAATCGGATCGTACGTCTTACGCGTTTTTCAATTCCAGAACGGTACCATATAGAGGAAACGGATTTCATGATTAAGATTCAGCGACCGCAAATTAGTTTAAAAACACGGCAAATTATAACAACGTTGCTTCCTTATAGCTAATAGACTTTCTCGACGTAACTCAACGAAATAATAACATTTGGTCGTCGCATTTAACCAATACAAGAAGACACGCCACTAAAAAAATGTCAACGACACACATTGACTGCACTAGCTTCATTTAATTAAACAGTCTCGATACCAAGTTGCCTGGATGAACCAAATTCTCTGTTAGCTGCCACAAGATTAAAATGGCAAGTAAAAAAAAAAATTAGGCGTAAAACCACGTTGCCACAGCAACGTCAAGTTTCCACACCGTGTTGCATGAATAATGGACATACCCTTGAACAAATTATCGGTTATCTTCTGCTTACGAAATTAAAACTACAGGTAAAACTTAGGCATAAAACGACACATTTTTAACTGGCAGTTGAGATAATTACTACTTTTAAATCATATAATTGAGATTACTGTTGTATTTAGATTATGTAATAGAGATTGCGTGGTAGAGGTGCGCACCTCAACATTTTTGACAGTGGCGGAAGTGTACAGAAAACCGGATGCCGCTAGTTAGTTGCTGTAGCCGCTTGTTATAGATATCCTAAGAATGATCAAATTGGTCAAGTAGTTCCAGGGTTACTGAGCTCTCAAAAGACAGATTCTGTCTACGTATGGTATCTGAAGCATTGTCATTAGACAACAAAGGCACTCAGCTAAAGCCACCACGGTGAAGACTGAAAACAAATTGAATATTAATAATTTTGGTGTGCCAATAATTCTTGCGGTTTTTGAGGCAGCGTGAAGAAGAAGCATTATTGCTATTACAAATTAACAGAAACTCTCGAATCCACCACTAAAACTCCACCAGCTATTTACTTAGTTTCTACCGTAATGATGATCCTTGTCATCCTTGGTGTCCTAAATATGATCTCTTCCAATTGCGTAATATCTATCAGTGCAGAATGTGACACT
>JAHWFP010107086.1:0-10747 GCA_023313725.1 Lithobius niger
TGTAAAATCTTTTTTAGGGTTCCTCATTGGCATGCTGTGGAAAAACTTGACCTTGGCATCACTATCACACACAAAAAAATGTTACGACTCTGGTGGTCATGTCTTGGTGCCCCAAGGGCCTTCAATTTTAACATTGTATGGCAAAGAGCGCTGGGTATAAATGCAAAAACCGGTAAACGGCGTTGACAGTGATAATATTCAGACATATTAAATTATATGAAAACACTTTATTATCACCTCCAAGAATGTTTCAACAACAGTTCACTTAAATTTTCGAGGAAGAAAACACCGTTCCTCTTCTTCAGAAGACCACACCACAGCAGAGAACGTTCGTTCGATGTACGCTTACTCCATGTCGACATGCGGAACGGCAAAAACGGCAAATATGATGATGTGACCCTTTTAAAAGCTAATTTTAATATCATTCATTCAATTAATTCAGAAATTACGTTAGCGTGCCGTAATTACAAAGAATTTTATTTTTCATTACATACTGTGGGAATAAAAATTTAGTGTCGAAAATTGGCCAAAATGGCCTTTCTAGGCAATTTTGGCCCACCACTACTACTTACACTATTGCGCAGAATTTTTTTTTTTTTTGTGGCTATTACAGCTACCTTTCTTAATCTCGTAAGTGTTTCAAATGAGATAATGTTACAATTTAATTTAAAACCAGTCAAATCATAATTTTTTTCTTTTTTTGCCTTTCCTCCCATTGCCGTACAATGTTAAACTTGAAGGCCCTTGGGACACCTCAAGATAAGACCGTGGGGCGCACCACAAGGCATGACCCCCCCGAGTGATGAAATTTTTTTGTGTGTGATAGTGATGCATAAGAGCAACTTTTTCGCCACTCTGCCAATGAGGAAATCCAAAAAATAAAAAAAAGTGTATACACTCCACCCTAACGGGATACAGGAAGTCTACAAAATGTAGGCAAATACAATTCTTTGAACTTACGGCATTTTGACGCTGTTTTGGAATGATATTAAACGAAGCACCTTACGTGAGGGCCTACATCAATTTTCCTGAAATTTCGCATGGATTTTTTTTGTAGTATTTTCACTGCCTTATATATGGCGTACTGGTCCTACACATACGACGCATGCAACACTTACGACTAATACAACTAGTTTACTCAGCTTTATGTTTTATTGACAAACACACCTTACACGAAGGTTTACATCCCATTTGCGACGTTGTGTTGTAAATGTTTTGATGGCATTCGTGCTGTACCTTCTTCTGGCCTCTCCAGATGAACGGCAGGTTGGTCGTGATGGGCAAAATATACGACTCGGCGAGCTCGCGAAATGAAGATTTGCTTAGGCCCCATTAAATAGATGTACTGTTTTCCTCAAGAAGAGCTATACCTACATCCATTCTTCTATGATGAATATAATTAAATTGCCGTGCTTTTATTTGCGAATATTGTGGAGTTGCCAGCCATTCTACTCGCTCGTGTTGACACAGCGAGAGGCGGTTATCGTATTTTTGCCCAAATACGATACAAGCAAATATTTTGATCAACTCAGTCAACAAACCCATTTCCCCACTGGTTTCATTAATTGCATATTCTTTACTACATTTGTTTATGGAACATTGATTTTCATTTTGCGAAAACCCAGCCGCATTGGCACATCAAAGACCGATGCCGCAAATGATGTAAGCATTACGATGCTACTGTTATTCCGTGTGCACAATTATTTTGTTATTTGTTATTATTAGCAAGCTGGTTATCCATGGTAACCCTAATCCTGTTCCCGCTCCTGTGTTCTCTAGTCCATCCAAGATAGCACTAAACCATGCGCAATGGCTGTTTGCCGTGACGTCACCATGAGTTAACCAATGACGAACGAGAACAACGGCTGTTTGGCCGTCTGATTGGACTAGCCCAGCCACGCGATATGTACGTCACAGCAAACAGCCATGGCGTGCGGTATAACAGAAGACACAAATGGACATGTCGTACATGTTTTAACCCTCTGTGCATGAATTGGATTCTGGTGGTATTTTTAAAGTATCCTGTTGGGTCGGTCGTGGGTTTCGAACCGGCATTCTCTTGGTTTGGAGGCGGTGATGCTGACCACTGGGCTGCCAATGCTCGCTTTGCTCGGGGTCGCCGGGAACCCCTTACAAACCTCGTGATGTGTCTTGGAATTTTTTTTTTTTTCTTACCCAGAAGTGGCGTATTGCTTTAATGCAAGCGAGGGTTAAGCGAGGGTTAAGGTGGGAGTAAGGAAAAGTGTATTAACCCTCTGTTGCATGAATTAATTTTTCGTACGTTTTTTAAGTGCCATGGTACATGGTTCGGCCATTGTTTTCGAATCAGCTTTCACTTGGTTTGGAGGTGGGGATGTCGACCACTGGGCTGCCACTACTCGCTTTGCACGGGGGGACCCCTTACAAAGCTCGTGCTGTGTCTTGGAATCTGTTTTTTGACCGATTACAATGCAGCACCATGCAAGAGAGGGTTAGGCCGGGTTTACGCAACCACTCGCTTTTGCATTCTCGCAGCTAGAAGCTAGAAATCACCTCAAATTCCAACATGGCGGTGGTTTTACGTCTGCCGCCTCGCAACGAAAACAGCAAATAACGTGAGTTCAGAAGTGTTTGAGAAAATTGTTTCGTCATGAAGAATTCTTTATATTATTGGCACGGATTATAAGACTGCAAGTATTTAATCAAACGATGTCGGATTTAGCTAATCCATTTAGCGTTGTTACCATGGCAATGTCACCTTTGCCATCGCGATTGAGTTCTAGCTGCGAGAATGCAAAGGCGAGTCGTTGCGTAAACGCGCCCTTAAGTCTCCTTCGGAGAGATGCAACTATTATCGTCATTAACTAACTGTCACTCAATAATGTAACACATCTTGATGAGCCAACACATGGAAGATTAACATTTATATGTATTCAGCACAATGTCATTGCATTTTACTGACCACGCGGCGAATGATGCAATAATTCTCTATATTCGAACAATTGCTTACCCGCTTCGAGAAATATTTTGTAAAGTTTTGTTATCTGAACTGGTCAGCAAGTGGCTATAGGTTTTCCATATGAAAAAAATTCAAACATAAACCGTCCTACATGTTGGACAGTAGGCAAGTCTGGGTTTAAAAAATAATCAGAAAAACGTAAGGGAGAATTTCTCTATTTTTTAAATTCAGTTTTGAAGACGAAATCGCTTTTTTCAAAGTTCCAATCACAAACACATGTTCGTACGTAGCAAATTGTCGACAAACTACTCAAGTTGTAGGATTCAAGTGGACCATTTGTTTATGATTGCGACTTTAAAAAAAAATGTATTTTGCCTTAAAAAATGTCTCTGTAATTCCAAGTAAAACCTCTCGTAGGATTTTCGCAACCCCAAAACGCTGGATTGTATGATTATCGCACCAACATTTATCGTAACTGTTTCATCTTTCTTGGTAAATGAAAGCGTATTCTGTGATGTTTGTGTTCCATGTTAACCAAGAAAAACATTCTTCCGGTGACAATTCTTTGTCTTTCCCACAGAAAATTTGGTGTTGAAAACTGTAAACAGTTATTAAAGTAACTTGTTTTGACTGTTTTTTTTTTAATCATCTATCAATGTGCTTGAAATATTTTTGTTTTGTATTTGCAGGTGGGTTCGGCACTAATCAACCGCGTAGCCAACGTGGACGTAACGTGGCACAAGGAGATGTCATCAACACCCCGAGTGTCATACCAGTTTGATCTAACGCTTGACGACAAACCTCTCATGAGGGCTATCGATCAGCTCAATTTCCTACAAATGAAACGTAAGTTTGTAGCCTAGTAAGGTTTACGGTAAAATTGCCTTTTTTTACGGACTGATGAAGTGTTCAGTTCAGCAACTCTTGTTTCTTTTCCGTGATGAAATAGTAAATCAGGTGGTGACGATGAAAAATAGAAAGCCAGTAGAGTGTAAATAAAATACAAAACTGGAGGCGTTTCGATGCCATCCCCGCTTCGTCATCAAGCAATTACAGATACGGCCGAGATGCTAAAGTCAACTGACAAACACAGTTTTAAATCCATAAAAATGCAGAAACTCAAAAGCACAATTTGTCATCATTCATTTTGTCATCGTCATATGATATTTTTTTGAAGAGGCAGCGTGACTTCAAATAAAAAATTATAATGAAACAACTTTCAAATAATTCGACACTTAGAAAAATGAACAAAGATGCGTAGTTTCTACGAACTATTAACAATAAAACACTGAAATGAAATGTAGTGAGAGGTTTTGCCTAACAACCGTATTTTTTTAATTTAAAAAAAGAACCGGCAAACTCTTTGAAGTAGTCAAGTCAGGCCGCCACTTCAGACAGTTTTATTCCAGTCCTGACTATACCACCATCGCTAACGTGTTTTCGTACCTGGCAAAACCGAATACATTAGAAAAAAGCACGTTACAAATTTAAAATGCTTGTCGTGTTCGTCTTATGTGACCTACTTCTACAACAAAACCGTAGACAGATTATTTGAAAATGCCAAAGAAAACTTATTAGACGACTTTCCTTTTTTACAAGAATGTGAACCATTTTAGAGATACCTTGTATTTTCTCGTTTTTATGTGTAGTATATTCAAAGGCCGTAAACCCTTGCCAATGTTTCTGTGGTGTAATGTTGTTTAAGTGTGTCCCTTTACTGCCAGTATACAGTAGCCTGCCATCTGTCTTCCCATCCCGGCAGTAATTGTTTCTCAGATCATTTGTCAGGGAACAGACACGAATTCTTTGGGGAGCTCTTGACTTCCCCCGCTGACCCTTGGGTCACTATATTATTTAAGGCTGAAAATGACCTGCCATGTGGTGTGGTGGTCGTTGCATTCTTCCCTGGAATGCCGGTTGGTTGCTACTATACCGCTGATGGGGAAATCTAGAAGTGAACATGTTTGCGTTACGTGTCAACATATTTAAACGGCTTCAAATCAACGTAAAAGCATTGTACGCATGCCCAACTTCATGAAAAATTTGGAAAAAGATCATAATTTAAAGGTAAATTGAAAATAAGCCATCAGCGAAAACCTTATACTTGAAATAACGTAGTACAGTAAACCACCTGTAAGCAATTACGTTTAATTTAGGTGGTGGGACCCAGATTCGAACTGGCAAACCAGCCCACACAAGATCACTATCACACCACCCTTACCGATATGGCCTATTGTCCAGATCACAACCGTACCAGTAAAGGCGGTATGGTAGTGGATCTAGTGATGGGCTGGTTCACCGGCTCGAAGCCGGGTAACATCACTTGAATGACAGCAAAAAGCAGAAACCTAAAAGGCACTTTAGTAATTAAAAATATAAGAGAGTAGCCATCAAGGGCAGGTAGAAGACGAAATACGACGTTTCAGTTCCTAGCACTTGCACTTCACCGGAACCCATCACGTGAAAACGGTTCCGAGATAGGATCCGAAACGTCGTGATTTCGTCTTTCACTTCCATTTGTTGGCTACTCTGTTACATTTTTAATATCACTTGAACGAAACGAAAGTGCATAAAGTTTTCATGATTATCGCTGGTGGCTTATTTCCAATAGATTTATGTCTATTTAAGATAACAATTCCTAACTTGGACAGTTTAACTTTTCTACGTAAACCAGCTCCCATCATGAGGACTGTTGTAGCTGAAAGCCAGTGTAAGGCCATCCAGATGAACAAATTTCACGTCTTATCCTGGTACCACGAATCGATCCCAGACCTTCTATTAATACGCCTGAGTACGTCCGTGTAAAAAAAAAAACGGAATCGAGACCATCTTGTGAAATTTTCGTGGCGACAATTGTCAGATGTTGTCTGTAATCCGAGAAATGTTAATTAGGCATACCATGCAAGGGCATAAAACTCTAACCTCTTAGATTTGCCAAGAATATATAGGGTTGGGGAGGAGAATTTGTGACTGCGACCCTTCTGAAACGTCTTAAGAGTCATTCATATTAGTTCCTTCTAAGTTTATAGAGGGCGCCACGAGTTTTAAGTAGGAATTTCTACTCAGTTATCAGCTTAAAATTAAATTAAACTAAACGAAACTCGCTTGTATTTAATTATTATTGGGTTTTAGCTGAGTTGTAATTGTGTTTACTTTAGATTTTGGCTGAAAAATGAGCAAAAATTACCAGATGGAACGCGTGGCACCCTCTGCAAACTCGGATGGAACTAATAGGAATGAGTGAATGTAACACGTTTCAATACGGACGTTTTAGAGTTACAAATTCTCCTCCCCAACCCTACAAATTCTTGGTTTTACCTAGAGTCACCACATGTTACTGCTCTAGTGTTGCATTTGACTACCGTTTCGGTAAAATATTTTCATTTTGACCAGTAGTATCCAGCCCCACTTTTGTTAGTAAACCTTTCTTTACCATAGTTTAATTGTGAGTATTTGTCCCTTACCTCCATACGTAACTTGCGTATTCCATTTTTCCTCTTGCTCTTCTTTTCAAAGCTGACGCAAATGGAAGGAAACACGCAGGTAACGTTCATCAATTTATTTAGCAATTTTGTGTGTTAGAGGTTGAGTTTCCTTATAGTCATTCTCAAGTCCTGATGGGTAAAACTGCACGCCTGCATGTTACTCGTGGTGTTTTTCATTGATATCGTGTTTTTTTAGACGGTGACCAATACGAGCTTTAGCCGATTCAATCATGATCCAGCACTGATGCCAATTCAATATCTATTATGTGATTATGTGAAGGCAAAGCAAGCAGTGCTACATAAAAATACAAACAACGTTTCGAAAATTTTCAATTTTCGTCATCAGGTTAGCAATAAAATTACAGCATAGCAAAAGCCACTAAGTCAACTTATATTAAAAGCATAAAACAGTAATTTAAAACGGATAAAAACCACCAATTTCTCCCCTCAAAAGAGGCAGAAATGGCAGCCGAAAAGCAACGACCCACCTGCTCCGTTGGGATGCCACGTCGCAAGGCAAGGTGTATGCAAATCGGGGTCACGTGTTTCAAAGTTGTGATGCAATCGTTATGTGGGTTTTACAATATGCCTGGCAAAAGAATCGAGTTTAAGTGTTTTAATTACAGGAAAGTATTCTTTTAGAAATGTATTATCTGGCACCAAGTGGTTATGTACAGGTGGTGTATGTGTATGGACGACAATTCAATATCTAATCAGTCCCCGAGACCTGTTTGACGTGCTGCTTCTTGTTTGAAGAAAAGGTTTATTAAATTGTTAGGTTTTAAGGAGCCATTGGTGGTATTGAACTGTATTTGGTGTCACTCTTAATTTTGTTTACATTAATGGTTCAAAAACTTTCGACAAGAAATCTTCAGTGAAAAGCTGGCCGCAAAGACGCTGCTCGAACTCCCTGTCATAATGTTGCACATCGGCTGTCTGTGTCAACCGCTTACAAAGTTGCCAACCAAAACAAAATCTAAAAAAGATTTTCTTGCATTGAGCTCTGTCAAGTATCGGCACTGGCACAAATTTAGTTGCCGATTCCGATCTCGTATCGGTCCGCCAACGTTAGAATCAATCACCAAAAATATGGTATTTAGCAGGGTGTGCCTTGTGCTGGGTGCGTGAAGAACCCTGATTTAGGTAAATACTTTAAATCGGCTGAATATAACTCAGACCACTGTACTATAACCCTTTAAGGGACACATACACTTCACGACTTTTGTTCGGTCAGTAGTAAAACCAACGGGCTGTTGCTGCTCGCTTTGCTCAGGGTCCCCCGGGCCCCCCTCACAAAATGTGTGGTGTCAGTGAGATTTTATATTTGCCCCGTCAGTGGATGTTATTTTTAAGTCACACCGTCTTGCAGAGGGGTAACGTTAATATTGGATTGATGATTTACGTGAATGAGGGATGGTTTCAGCCTGTTCAAACGGCTTATCCAGTATCGTTTGGCAGAGAGATGTTGCCTTAAAGGTGCCTATTCACCGACGTCTACCATTATTTAGTTCTGTGTAGCAACGAATTTCAACGGGGGAAGGAAACCGTAAAGAAATTTTTTTTACGCACCACACAAGCCACGTTCCTCTTTAATTATGGAATGAAAGTTGGTGCATCCACGTGCAACAGGGAGCAAGCGGTCAGGGTTAACGATATCACTGTCACTAGATGGCGCCCATCTACCAGTTCAAAATCTGCGTTTCAAAACGGTCGATGTATAGAAAAAAGCGCCCGTGATATCTTTTGGCTAAACTTTACACTCACTAATTAAGGAGGCACGTGGCTTGTTTGTTGCGTAAAAAGAAATTTATTTGTGCGTTCCTTCGCTTGTTGAAAGTAAAGGCCAGACAGAACGAGCTAGCGGTAAATGGATATAAATGCTGCAACATGTCAATTGGTGGCAATCTCCCTTTAACCATGATTTCAAAATAAATGACCTCAAAGATCTGTGAACACAATGTAAAAGAAAATTTCTTTATGTAACTAGATTATTGTTTTACAAGTCGCCATGCAAAATTCCTTGTCATAATACTACACGCTCAATATGACAATCCCTTGTCATCCTGAAACTTAGGTCACTGTGAACTGGGTAAAGGTTTCGAAACCGCTATGAGAGCCAAGAATAGTTATAATACCCTAGAATGGAATAGCAGTTGTCTTATTTTTTTTTTTTTTAGTACATGAGTAGGTTAGTACAACACGAAGGTGCACCAACAGCGACAACAACAAAACAACTTAAGCCTAACGCGACTTAAGCCTACCATGCGTCTCAAGCGCAGACTTTAAAGGAAGCTTCCTCAAAACTCTTCTTCCGGTGTGTTGGCAGTTGCTATCCCTCCCTCACAGTCTTGTCAGCAAAGCTATAAGCTTGCGCAATATTTCTTTGATTTGCGTTTGTTGAGTCTTCTTTTGTGTGTGTGTGTGTGGGGGGGGGGGGGGCAGCATCCGAACGCAGTGAACCATCGGCCCAACCCTGCCAGATCTGGGCTTTTCAAACCCAAACATGTGGAGAGCTCTCTCTCTCTCTCTTTCTGCGCATGCGTGCCGCCGCGTGTTGATCCTAGACTTCCGGCTTTAATTGCTAACGTCCGGCTCTTAGAGTGAGCACGCACTTCGAGCACGAGGCAGCCGCTTTGCGCACTGACCCGTGTTCATCCGCTCAAGCAGTTGAAAGATGGGGAGATGCTATTATGTAAAGTAGGTCGGTGGTCCTTAGGGACCAGTTCTTCCTCTCCTCTCCCCTCCTCTTTCCAATTCCCTCCTTTCCATCCCACCCTCCCTTCATAACCTTCTTTTGTAAAAGTGGGTGAAGATCAGTATTACAATGGTGGCGACTCGAAAGTTTTTCGTCTCGGACCCAACGGATTGAATCCGGTTTTGGCGGGCGCTAGATTTATTTCAATGCTGTTTTAAAGAGCATCGAAAGGGAATTGTAGAGTTTTTAAAAAGGCAGAAAGATATTATTATTCGTTTATACGTGTTTATTTTGGAACATATTAAGGAGAAACACGGCAGCAGTTTACGATTATTTTGTGGGGTAATAGCAGTAAAAAAAAAAAAAGCAAACCCCTCTCGATTAGGGGTACCACGATAATTCGATAATATCGCGATAAAAAATTTCGTCGATTATCGTATCGCGATTTTTCTGATTGATCGAATAATCGTGTAAACCCTGATGCTCAAATTGTCATATCTCGGACCAGGGCCGGATTAACCATGAGGCAAATGAGGCAGCTGCCTCGGGCAGCTGTCGACGCGCCATTAAGCCTCAATTCCCCCCCCCCCCCCTCGGGCCCCAGGTAGTCTAGGGGCCCCCACGACCACTTACATTTTTTTCAGTTTTTTTTTTTTTTAATGGTGGTGTCGTGATTGTCTCAGGTTTGTTGGAGTTTGATTAGGTTTTGTGAACCTTATCAACTAATTTCCTTCTCTGTCAACAAACAAAATAACTGCTCAGTCAGTGACACGTCTACGTATGGTGGAAAAGAGACATGTTTTCCATCGGCCGTCAGGTTGTAACGTTCTATGCTTGCGACTGCTCCGGACCGAACAAATAAAGTAAAGTTTTTTTTCGTAAAATTTGACCAAATTTTTTAGACAGAATGGGATTTTTGATCCAGAAACTTGGTGCCCATTTTCACTTTAAATAAACCCCTTGGACTTTTAGACATTTTCAGGTCTACCTTTTTTTTTGGGGGGGGGGGGCACCCGCCTACCCTACGTAGATTGGGGGGTCGGATCCAAATCGGTGCCTCGGGCCCCAAAATGTTTTAATCCGGCCCTGTCTCGGACACCGTTAACAGCTAGAAACAAGCGGTTTGTGGCATTGCATGCGTATCGAAACGCTCTCCAACCAAGTGCGAAATACGACCTGTTGCTAGCTGTTTTAGATGATTTGAGGGTCAGTTTAATGGAAACAATATTTGAGCATTAAGTAGTAGCACAACTGCTAAATTGTTTCTACGTGGAAGCAATGGACAATGGCAAGTGCATTTTCATGTCTTACCGTCCAAATGGGGAGTGCCTCACAATAATTCACATTTGTGAAAGTTGCACTGTAGACTTCAGTCAAGGTCTTTTTTTTTTAATTAACAAAATTAAAATGGTTATTCCAGCAGCATCAAAATTGTGTTTTATCGAGAAAGTATCGATTATTACGATAATTTTAAAAATTTTATCGGGATAAAAAATGTTTGTATCACCCCATCCCTATATACTGTCGATGTGCACATAAACTTTGTAATTCAACATCAATTAATTTGTGGTTGTGAAGGTTTTAAGGCAAGTATAATCACCTCCTGACAGGTGGGGAACCACAAAAAAC
>JAHWFP010107093.1:0-16894 GCA_023313725.1 Lithobius niger
CCTCTTTGTTTGTGTTTGTGACCGCCACTGAGAAAGACCGAACAGCTACTTAGCTCAGCTGGAGACTGTAGTCAGTATCCGCTCCTGTAGCGCAGTGGTTAAAGCTCCCGGTCTAGTCCGCGGGAAGCCCTATTCGAATCCCAGTCGGGGCAGTTGTCTTTTCGTTCTCTTTCAGATTGGTGTATCGTGTATCCTCACAAGGCCAGTCTTTAATGCAGACTGTTTACTTCGTATCTGATTGGTTCTGCACTGCACGTGAGATTTTCTTGTAATAATTAACAACAGAAGCGATCGCATTGTTTCAAAACATGTGAAAATGGCAGTAATAAAGGAATGAATGGATGAATGCGTTTATTAGGACTTTGGCTCGTAGCCACGCGTCCTGCTACATCAACTAAGCTTAATAAGGGCAACTTTTTTTTTTTAAGTAGGCTGTTTTGGGGCTTCCTGTGCTCACTTCGGTATTCACTTTCTTCATGTTCAGGAACTGCTGTGCAAGATATAAATGTGGATATAGAAAATAAACTAATGTATTATAGCATCCCTCGTTGGCCGAGTAATTCTGATCTGTAGAACTCAATTATGCGCCTGGTTTTTAAGAAGTTGGTTACAAATTAAAAATCGAGCAAACCATATTCCACGCTACTGAAGGCCTCTTTGAGTCAGCGCGCACTGGCCACTTGTTTCTCGGCCAGTTGGCCCGAAGTGTTTATTACCAGCCAAAGTGGTCTACGGTCCAGCGGATAAACCTCGCGTAAGCGTATAACCCGGCGCACGAGACGAATTTTACAAACCAGCTTGTTCAAACTCCGCTTGTCTTTCTTTCCTTTCTGTTTTTCCTTCATTCTCTGGGTTTCAAGGTCGTCGTGTTTGGCTAGTTCGGTAATTCCACAAAAGATGGCAGAACTTGTCCGTCGGTGGGCTCAGCTTAGTTAGCGTCAAATTAAATTTGAAAAAAACGTAGGTACACGAAATTGTATACCTTATTCCTACGTAATGGGGATTTAAGAGGCAAACATTTAACAGAGATAAGCAGTGGTAGAATAAGAGCAAATGATTTATTAAAACTGTTCTGGCAATACAGTAGGATAGAGATGTGTACTTTAAATAGTGTTTGGATTGCTGGTGTCCTCCCGTCAGATCGAAACCCCATCAGATCGAAATGATCGAACGTGCCATGGGATAGAAATACCGTCAGATAGAAAATTTGATTTCCCCCACAGATAGAATTTTTTACCGATCAGATAGAAATTTTTTCTCAACAGCTAAAAATTTTTTCCCATCAAATAAAATTTTTTTTTACATCGAATAGAATTTTGTTCCCATCAAATAAAATTTTGTTTTTGTACTCACGGGGGGAAAAAAGGCACGGCTAACCAGTATGGCATAACCAGTCTATAGGGCTCACCCCAAAATACGAACAGTGTTTTTTTTTTTTTTTTTTTGCTTGTTTGTTTTTTTTTCCTCCCTGGCGCTGCCCGTATTGAGAATTGATATAGGCTGCTTAAACTGCTTGCGGTTTGCATTATTAGCTTTTAAGGAATTTGATTTGTTTTAGTATTGTTGTACTGTTGGTTTAGTATTGTTTTATAATTTATTTACTAAGCCTGTGACAAAGAATCGTTACTTGAATATTTTCGGTGTGTAGAACTTACATCCATTGAACAGGTTTTGTCTTCATTTATGAATAAATCGTTAGTCAAAAACCAATAGTTTAAATTATCAAAATCTTCTTTTAGGTTAGATTCCATAATTAATTTATCGGACTGGATGGACAGCAAAACAATATCATCAGCAAAAAGTATTATTTCGCATGTTTTTATGCAGTTCGTGATATCGTTTATGTAAATGCTGAATAAAAGAGGTCCTAGGACAGAACCTTGAGGTACTCCGAAGCAAATATCACTTGGATCACTGGTATTGTTACAAATTTTGGTACATGCCTTTCTGTTATTCAGGTAACTCTTGAGGATGTTAAAACATTTACCCCTAAGCCCATAATTTTGACATTTATTTAAAAGTTTTTGATGATCAATGGTATCAAAAGCCTTCTGTAAGTCAATCAGCACTGCTTTAATGTACTTGCCGTTGTTAAGGGAAGAAGAAATTAATTCGTTAATGTGTTTTAATGCATCTTCAGTGCTTCGCTTTTGTTTAAAACCATATTGCTTACTTGTAATAATATTGTGTTTGTTCAAAAAGTTCAAAATATTTTTTAAGAAAAATTTTTCAATAATTTTATTAATGTTAGAAAGAAGTGCAACAGGTCGATAATTGTCTAAATTTATCTTTGTACCTTTTTTGTAAATCGGCCTAAGAATTTGAATTTTCAGTTTATCAGGCCATTTTTCAGTGACGATTATTGAGTTTATAAGCTTAGAAATAAAGATTGATGAATTTTCAATTGAGTCGGTAATATGAGACATTAGTATACCGTCATTTCCAGTTGAATTGTTAATCTTCAGACTTTTGATAATGTTAGTAATCGTGAAAGGGTCACACTCATAAATTACAATAGAATTTTTCACGTTTTGGATATTCCCCATTTGATTGTCTAGGTATTTATTGGAGTTGAGCCTTTGTTGGTAAGAATTACGTAATTTGGGAACAACGTTGGAGAAATGTTTATTTACTCTATCGCTTAATGTCTTAAGGATTATCATACTTAAAAGCTTTTAGAATTTCCTGATCTAAAGATGTCTTCTGTTTTTTGTCAATAAATTTGTTTAGATGTGTCCAAATATTTTCTTTTTTATTATTAGTATTATCAATCAATTTTGTAAAGTATTTCTGTTTACACTCATTTACTCTTTTGGCTACTTCTATTTTAAGCCTATTGTATTCTTTCAACTTTACAGTATCAATGGTGACCTTATTATTAATACGTTTCCACATTAAATTTTTTTTATTTATTAGGGCCACAAGACCTTCGGTTATTCATGGTTTTGTTGCTCTGGACTCCTTTTTGGTATTTTTTCCTTCGGTAGTATTCTCAGTGTAAATTTTATTTATTTTACCTTTGATAACATTGTACATTTCGTTTGGATCATTACAAAACTTATCTAAACAAAGCCAATTGATGTTTTTCATTTCTTTAACAATGTTTTTATGATTTAAAATAAAAATTTCTCCTACTTCATTCTCTTCGTTATTATCATTTGGCAAATCGATTTTCACTGCAATGTAATAGTGATCAGCTAACTTTTTTTCTACACAAACACCAACGCAGTTTAGTACTTTTATTCTTATGAAACAGTGGTCAATGCAAGAACTCGTAATTTGGTTTCCGTATGTCTCAACTCTAGTAGGTGAGTCTATTTGAGCAAAAGAACCGTTAGATGCTAGTTTATTCAAATATTTATCAGTTGTTCTGCACTCAGCACTCTTTTTTTGGTTCCGATTTAAAATATCAAAATTGATATCACCAATTAAACAAAAATGTTCAACTGTTTCGTAGTTTTTAAGTATTAAACCTAAATCAGAAATGAATTTATTTTTATTTGTTAGAGTAGGCTGTCTATAAATAATCAACAGGGTCAGTTGAATATTACTAATCTGGATATTTGCTAATATTGCATTATTACTATCAATTTTAATATTTTTCACAGTAGGGGCTAAGTCTAATCTCGACTCTCTCACAAGAAGTAAGATGCCTCCATAGTTGGTCCATAGGTCCATAGTTGCATGGATCAGAGGGAGACCCCTTTTTTAGAATCGATATTACGTTTGCCCTGCTCCACATGCTGGGGAGCTTTTTTTGTGCAAAGGAAAAAGAGAAGGGGGTGTGATATTACATTTCCCAGTTGTTTTAATAGGTGAGCCGAAAACCCGTCTGGCCAGCAAGACTTGCTAGCTTTCAATTTTTTTAATGCATTAGACACCAGATGGTCCGTAAAAATCACCCGGGTGCATGATGGTTGGGAATCCCCAACCTATTTATCTGGCAGACCAGGATTTCCATCGTCGAGTGATGTCTTCGACGCAAAGACATCACAGAAGATTTCCACCTTCTCTACTTTATCTTCGACGAAATGTGTACCCATTTTGAGAGGCGGGAGGGTTCTGGAGCAGGAATTTCGGCTACGGTACAGTTTTTAAAAAAGGACAGAATGGCTGCCCTCGCGAATTGCTGCCTCCTCCCCCTCCCTGCTTTAAAATATGGTGTGGAACGAAGTTTTTTTCCGTTTTTAAGGGGTCTTGGCTTTTCTCGACACAGCTCGATAGGACCCGAGAACTATTCATATCTGTTCTATCTGTTGGGTTTTCGATCCGACGGTCCTGAACCGGAATGCTTGCTTGTCACTAGGTCAAGATCAATGCCAGGGTTCTCTTCATGAATTGTTAGTTGTATACATGATAGTTACACCCTTTCCCAAAGGGGAATTGCCGTTTTGCAGAATCTTGTTTCCCAGAATTAAAATAATCTTTAAAAATGTAACATTGCAGAAGTTAAAGATGCATGCTTAATTGGAGTGAATGATTAATTGCGGTTTTGGTGTTATATGTTTAGCCGCGCCGAGCGCAGCAGCACGAGCGAGGCACGTAATTTGAGAAAAAAAACAACTATTCTGCGAAACGGTTGTTTGGGTATAAATGTTTGGCTGTTACATAGGAATAAAGTATTAAATTTCGTGTGCCTGAAATTTCACGAACGGGATTTGGCAAAACGGGATTTGGCCTTTAGGCAAAGCTTTTAATCTACATTCTGTTTGGGATTTGGCGAAACGGGACGTGTCCATCTTGGGGGTTCTGGGGTGAAAGTAATAAATACGCAGGTTAAGAGCAGGAGGTAAACAGCAAAAAACAGGCATTTAATTTTCGGGTACAAAACGGGGTCGTTCAGGGCTTGCCCTTTTGCCTTGAATCCGCAACTGGCATTTATTTTACAGTATTACCGAAACCAGGCAGGAATACTACTCTTGTAACTGTTTCGTGTAATGACTCAGCTTACTCTGTGTTGTACAGTACCGTGATTCCCAACAACTTTCTAATTTACTTTATCCTCTTATCTTGCGTAGTTTAGGAGATACAAATTGGATGACCTTGAATACTTTCTTCAAGGTCGTTTTATATATCATCATCGGATTAACCATAACAGGTTTCCCCTGGGTACACTCCCGTTTCGCCGACTCCCGGTTCGCCGAAATTACAAAACGATATGATCCCGTTTCGCCGACTCTCAAGTTATTTTAGCGACGTCAACGCGCAAACAATTCTACGATTCGTTAAGCAATGGCATTAAATCAGAAAGGAGCAAGACATTTCGATTTGAAAACTTGAAATGGTGCTTCATTTAGGTATGCAACATGCTGAGTTGGCAACTCCCTTTACCAGATATTTATTTTTCTCTAAAAAGTCTGGTAATGTTCAAAATTGAACCGATTCAGCCACACGAGCATTAAATTGCTTCGGCTAAATTAAGGCTCAAAAGAAATTCATTAAAAAAAAATATATATGTATAAAACATGCGCCCATCATTTGTTAAAAAAAGACACACATTAGCTATTATTTTTTTTTTTATATAGAACGTTTCATGGTTAAATAGATATTTTTGTTATTTGTTTGTTAAATACATGAAATTCGCAAAAACAATACAAGTCAACGAATGATACAATGAAGTTTAATACTGCGAATTGCCAAAAATATTTATTGCCCCCCCCCCCCCCCCTTCCCCCTCCCCGTTCTGGGGTTGGCTGGCGGCATTACTTGTCGACACGAGCACGAGACACTATAGGAACCTTCTCATCCAGAAGCAATTTTTTTTAGGGAGGAGAAACCCAAAGTGTTATTGTTTTGTTCTTTCGGTCAGTTTCTGGTATCATCCCATCAAATTCTAATCGACGTATACGACAATTTTTGAATAAGCTACATCGTCACAGGAAGAGAAAAAAATAAACGGGGCATGTTAAAATCGTAGCGCATTGCTAGCTTCTTGTCAAAATCAGGTTCATCTTAAATTGTTACTCCACTGATTAAGTAAATAAGCTACAAATTGTAGCAAATAATTATTTCCTAAAGTGGTCATGTAAGGCTATGTTTTAGCTACCTGCGAATGAACTTTTTTTATTTCTTGCGGTCGGCGAAACGGGAGTATATCTTTACTGAAATTCGACGAAACGGGAGTATATCTTTACTGAAATTCGGCGAAACGGGAGTCGGCGAAACGTGGGTGAACCGTCTTCCTGTACAAGCATGCTCTTATCAGCAATCTATATTAAGTCTTAAGGATGTATTTCATCTGGTACGGGACTTCTGAGACACACTGTAGATTCACGCTCAGGACACGATAAATAATTTCTGTCAGGCGTCGAGTTTCCTTTGTTATTTGTTGTTGGTTAGATTGGCTTAGGTAAGTTACCCTGGCTCGTATTTCGACTGCACACGGTACTAGTTTGTGCCACCTGACTGGCAAAGCCCCACAATGACCTAACCACGAAGTTTTTATATTTTTGTATTTATGTTCCATATTTCAGCCAAAAGTTGGGCCTTGTTCACCTAAAACATATGATACACCAAATGATACAACAAACGTTATGATAAAGACGTAGCCGCTGCGAGACCAGTGAATACTTAGAGATCAGTGAAGAGACCAGTGTAAATATGCCTTTTCGTAAGTACTATCCACCCAAAACCAAAACTGGTAAGAGAAGCCGCCAAGTTAACAAAAAGGGTCGGCCTTTCAAAGTAGTGATATCATTTAACCAGGGAAAGGCCGCCAAGGTTAATCCTATTAGCCAAGTTAATCGCACCTACTAATAATTCGAAGGTTAAATGAAAACTATGCCTTTTCGTAAGTACTATAGTTGTTCCCTGGCGTAACATACGCCGGTCTAGCCGATTCCCGCTGATTCAACTCGGCTCTAATAGTCAGCATTATTGAAGTAATAGTGTTTGTTTGCAGACATAGGGCCTTAGGGCTTCGGGCAGATGACCAGGAGTGGGTAATGCTCGTTAAACCCTTTAACCTTTTGTTTCAATTGTCAGAGCGCATATCCGTTTTCATTGTTGGCCGCTCGCTCCCGTTTTTCTTTTGCTACCGTGGCAAGAATGAGCCCACTTGCCCTCTTGCTGATTGTTGAAGCTTTGTTTGTTTAATCTTGATCCCTATTACGGTTGTTACGGTTTCGTTGGCAGGCATAGGGCCTTAGGGCTTCGGGCAGATAACCAGGAGTGGTTAACGCTCGTTAAACCCTTTGAGGTTTCGTTGGTTAGTTTGGCATTAATAGTTGGTTTGTTCTATGTAAGTAAGTTAGCTTCTGCAGCAGGGCGCAAAGCTTTGGGTTGCGACTTTAATAAGCAGATTCCTCTCCTCTCCTAATAATCCCTCATCTCCATTAAGTCTGCTCACAAGCGAAATATATACGTAGATACACTGGTTTCGTGGCTTGTTAGCCTTTATCATAACGTTTGTTGTTTCATTTGGTGTATCATTTATTTTAGGTGATACAATGCCAAGATTTTGGCTGTGAAATACACAAATTTCATGCTTTTATGTCATTGTGGGGCTTTGCCAGTCAGGTGGCACTTTTAAGGTACTAGTTTCATGTGAGGACTCTATGACATCTCACACCTCTCGTGTCTTGCGTCATCACTGGTCCGTGGTCGTCATTTCTGTCATCACTGCATCGAGTTTGTCATGTCTCCCTAGTCCTTCCTGAAAAGTCCCTCCTGAAATGTCCTGGAGCGACGCCGCGCAGACTAGGCCATCTGCCTGTTCTTTTAAACTTGTTACATTCATCCATAACAACCAGTTTCAAGGTCGACTACTCGTTTGGTAGTTTGAAAAATTCTCGGTAGATGGTGGGATGTGTCCGTGCGTGATCCTCTGTTCGTTATTAAGGTCAATGACCGAGCAAACAGATAATTTGCCTGCTCTTCAACCAAGGCAGACGCAGAAAATAATGCGAGCGAAGGCCTGAACAGACACAGGACGCGAAATACACTATGATGGACTTTACTTCGGTTACATTCCAGCACGAATTTATATTGTTGGGGAGGAGAACTTGTGACTGAGACTCCTTCTGAAACGTCTTAGATTCATTCCTATCAGTTCCGTCTAAGTTTACAGAGGGCGCCAGTTTTATGTGGGAATTTCTACTCAGTTTTCAGCCTAAAATTAAACCAATCTTGTACCCCTCCTTATAAAAAGCTATTTACGGCACTGGTGGTACCATGGCCGTCCTTACTGAGACGGCCAGGGTGGCACTAAACATGATGGTAGCACTGGTCCTGGTCGCGAAAAAAACAGTGATGGAAAGGCGTGAGTGTTGAGAGCTGGTGATGAAAGTGCTGCTAATTTAACAGGTTTAATAAGGGGACGGCCAGCATTTATAGCGTGGGGTCTACAATTCGGAGGGATTGTTAACGTGACTTCCAAATTTTCGATGATTCTTCATTCCCAAGAGCCGGAAAAAATGTTGATCCTTCCTCCAATCAAGATCCAAAACAATGTGAATGTGAGCCCGCCCCCCCCGTGCCCCAACCAAAGATTAAAAAGGAACGGGGCCGCAACCCCCCCCCCCCCCCTGCCCCCTACCCCAGAAAGATTTTCTTACGGCTCGGATAAGATTCGTTTCGAGGCGATCATGTGAACGGAGCAAAGAGCTCATGTGGTCATCGGCTCCAGAAAATGTTTGGTGAAAGTGCTGATGCGTGATCTGAATTTTCTTATATCTCAGTGACGCTTTGGTCAGTTAAAAAACAAAAACGGAGCGTTAAATGTTAAGAGTCAGGGTCTGAAAGTCAAGATTTAGAAGGAACATGGATAAGCTTGACAGTCAGGGTCTAGGACGGTGTAAAACTTTGTCAGTAAGAGACTGGTAAGCATTAGACCTTTACTACCGGGTGGTTAGCTTAGTAATCAGTTCGAACAGAACGTGCATATGAATGGTGGTTGTAGCAGGATTTCTTTGTTCTTGGAATATCTTAAAAGAATTTTAAGAACAGAATTTTTTTTAAAGTTTGGCATTTGTCTTTTGATTTTTTTTTTTAAATTTTTTGATTATGTTTATACGAATTTCGTACATTTTAGGTAATTGATGAATGCTGCTGAACGCTGAATGCTGAATATTGCAAATACGCTGCCACGTTACTAAACGGCAAAAAAAAAAACTTTTCAACCTAAGGGACGCAGGAAACGCATTGAATTTGCTTAATGACTTAAGCAAATTGTGTAAATCCAAATTTGTAAATGTAATTCTAGCCTATTCGGACGGGGAACGAGCGTATGCACAGATTTAGAAGGTGTTTTTTTTAATCTATGAAGAACTTTACTTTAAAGCAATATTTATACGAATTTCGTAGATTTAAAGTAATTGATGACAACCAATAATGCTCTCTACTGTGTATATGATGTCATGTTACCTAACTAAAAAAATAAACTTTTCAACATCAAAGAAAGCAGAACGTACACTATACTACCACTGGATCATCACATGGGTCTTTATGGAAGGACTTCTTCCTGTTTTTCGTCAAAATGTATTTACTGCTTTCTGATCCTTAAGGACGAAAGCTGGCCACTGGGTAGTTAAGGGTCTAATTCTTACCAGCCACCTGATACAATTTCACACCTAGAACTTGATGGTCAAAGCTTGCTCATGTTCCTTCTAGATTTTGACTGTTAGTCCATTACTCTTAACACTAAATGTTCTGTTTTTATTTATTAATGCATGTTAATTTGAGAATTGCAGCTTAACAAGACGGTATTGCATGCAACGAGAAGAATGCACAATACACGCTACCTAGAGATAGAGTATAACTGAGTTCACCCTCGTTTCGCCGACTCCCGTTGCCCACTCCCGGTTCGCCAAAACCGTTTCGCCGACTCCCGTTTCGCCGAATTTCAGTAAAGATGCACTCCCGTTTCGCCGACCGCAAGAAATAAAACGTACATATGCAGGCTAAAAACATAGCCTTACTTGACTACTTTACGAAATAAATATGTTCTTCAATTTGTAGCTTAGTTGCTTAAACAGTGAAGTAACAATTTAAAATGAACCTTATTTTGACAAGAAGCCAGCAATGAAAGAAAAAATGTATTACGATATTGCACGATGCGTTACGATTTTAACATGCCCCATTTCTTTTTTTTTTCCTTCCTGTCACGATGTAGCTTATTGTCGTATACGTATACATTAGAATTAGAATTAGATTAGACGTATAGGTTAGAATTTGATGTATGGATGGATAATGATACCGGAAACTGACCGAATGAACAAAACAGTAACGCTTTGGTTCGTGCTCCCTAAACAAAAAAAAAAAACGAATGCTTCGGGATGAGAAGGGCCCTGTAGTGTCTCGTGCTCGTGTCTACAACTAGTGCCGTCAGCCAACCACAGACCACCGACAACCCTTGGGGGGGGGGGGGCAAAAAACATTTTTGGCAGTTCGCAGTATCATTAGTTGACTTCTATTTTTAATGCGAATTTCATCTATTTAACAAACAAATAACAACAAACATACATATTTAACCTTGAAACGTTCTATTAAAAAAATTAGCGAATTTGTGTCCTTTTTTAACAAATGATGGGCGCATGTTGCATGGTGCCTAAATTAGGCGCATGGTACGTAAATTAAACACCATTTCAAGTTTTCAAATCGAAATGCCTTGCACCTTTCTGATTTAATGTCATTGCTTATCGAATCGTACAATTGTTTGTGCGTTGACGTCACTAAAATAACTTGAGAGTCGGCGAAACGGGATCATATCGTTTCGTAAATTCGGCGAACCGGTAGTCGGCGAAACGGTTTCGGCGAAACGGGTGTCGGCGAAACGAGAGTGTACCACTTGCTTTTTATCTTCTCTTTGACGTTTGAATTTGTTTGAAGAAAAGCCTTATAATAATGCTGGATCCCAGCTGAGCAGTTAAGAAAAAAGGGCTGGGCAATCACTTCCCCCTCCTCACGCCCGCATTGCAAGTAGACTCTTCCATTCTACAAGCATGGCAAGCGCAGACGGGAGGGAGCGGTCGATCAACTCACATACGGCTCACAATAAGATGTACGAAGCACGGGCACGAAAAATGTTGGGAAAACTGTGTCTGTAAACTTGATTCAGGACCGGCCCCGTGCATAGCACGGACTTCGTCTAGTCAGGCAATAATAAGTACAATTTAAAAATGGCGGCCTGAATGCAAGATGGCGCGCATTACAGATTAATAATGGTGATGGCACATTCGTTGTTTCAATTGTTAACAACTATATCTTCTTCATTCTAAATGTAAAGGAAATGGACTATAATTAGCATAACTTCAAAACGGCCATCTAATTTCAAGATGGCGACCATTAAAGATTACAAGTGGCGATGGCATATTCATCGTTTCAGTTGGTACCAACTATACAGTCTATGTTCTAAATTTGAAAGAAATCGGACGGTAATAAGCACACTTTAAAATGACCGCCTGATTTCATGATGGTGGCCATTACCAATGCCATTAGCTAGTGACGATCGCAAAGTCACTGTTTCACTTGGTATCAACTATTCCGTCTCCATTCTAAATTTGAAAAAAATCGGACGTTAATAAGCATAATTTCAAAATGACTACCCAATTTCAGGATGGTAGCCATTAAAGATTAATAGTGACGATGGCACATTCACTGTTTCACTTGGTATCAACTTTTAAGTAAACGAAAAGAACGGCTTTGCCGCTTAGAAAAAAAATTATGGCTCCGTTCTCCAAACTCCCAGATGTGAAGGTATACGAAAAAAAAAATGGTTAGAGTTCACTCGAACGCAACGAACTATAATTTGAACTCCAATTCCAGAGAATAAGGACTGTTTTTATTCAGTGGTTATGTCAGAAAATGAACGCAATTTGTGTGTGTGTGCTTGTGCGTATTTTTGTTTGTGTTCACTTAATTTGTGCATTATTCATGTTTTTTTTTTTATGTGTCTGTGTTTGTAGTTTTATATTTTAAGTGTTTCGTGTGAATGGCTGTATGTGTATTTTGTGTGCATTTATAATTTGTGAAATAAGCAGACTCATAGTTAAGGCAGTTTGTTTGCCCTGTATTGTATTTCATGGTTTCTGTTTTAGTACTATAGTTCGTGTGAGTAATTACGTGTTCGTTTTGTGTTTGTATTTTTAATCTTTCAGTTTTGTTGGCCTTTTGCTGTTTATGGCGTCTGTTTTGTATGTGTTTGCGGGTTTAGGTTTTCGTTCTGTTTAATGTATTGCATTTTGTGTGTGAAATATCCAACTGTTTTGTTTGTTTGGTTAGTGATGTACATGTATGCGTGTGCATGTAGGATGGCATGTCACCATCCTTGTTCCCTGGAATTGGAATTCAAATTGTAGTTCGTTGCGTTCGAGTGAATTCTAACCGTTTTTATTTGTATACCTTCACAGCTGTGAGTATGGAGATAAAAGCTGTAATGTTTTTTTCCCCTAATTTTTTAATGTACAGCTAATTTGTTGGTTTTTTGCTTCCTTTTTATTGTAGTTGCTACGACCTATCATGTGTACAGTATGTCAATGATGTTCAGCGAGCAGCTCTTATTCCCCCCCCCCAAGTTTATAAAGCATTGCCTTCGCAAGACCTCTCCTCCAGCCAGCCCATCGTCGCGCCATTAAGCCTCAATCCCCCCCCCCCCCCCCCCCATCGTCTGATGTTTTCGTCCGCCCGTCCCTTTCGTCCAGACCATCGACCGCCCTTTGTTCTTCTCGCCAAGATTTGCCCAAGCGATCATGTCGTTCAGCGTCTCTGCATTGGTTAGCTGCTTTTCCTAGTGTCAATCACTCGCCTCCGCCTGATCATGGCTCGCCGTGCCTTTCGCCTGCACTCCTGGCTCCCAATGGCACCACGGTTAACACCTCTACCACGTCACCTGTCCCTTGTAGCCAGATCGTAAACTCCACTCCCAATCTTCAGGCTCTCCAGTCCGAACTTCTTCGAGTCAAGGAAATATACACCAGCTTGAAGTAAATTTTCAAAGAAGCGGCAAAAGGCTTAATCGCCCCACCCCACCAGCTGAATCTCTTCAAGGGAGGGGGGGATTGAGGCTTAATGGTGCGTCGACAACTTGGTCATTAGCGCCAACCTCAGTCACAGTGCAGTGGTCCGGGTTGCCACTGCACCACACATTACAGAGATGTTATTCAAACCCCTAATCTAAATCTTGTCATACATCTGTACCTCCTGCAAAAATTTAAAAACACCGGACAGGAGGACAGACTTATCGCCCAACTGACGCGCAATGTCATGCGGAAGATGTAAACGACGACGAACACCATCAAGATGGCGACAATCAACAAGTAAGTGCCGGACCGTAAGTGGCCGTCGACACCAATAACATTCAGGAGGGTCAACCCCCCGCAAAACGAAACAGTGAGTACGTCGGGTGTGACCAATTCGCAAACGGGCCAACACAACCTCCTCACGGCGACTGCGGCGACACGCCGAGTGCCACTCCTCGACAGTCCCTTTAATGGCCCGTAATTTGTTGACCGTCTTGTCTGTCCCACAAGGTTTGCCAAAAAGCGTGTAACCTCAGACGCAGAGTTGGAAAGGCATCTGAGGGAACAAGGCTGAGATCCCTACCGAGAGGGGCAGAAAGGGCCCGTTTCGCAGCAGAATCAGCTTGCTCATTCCCTGCTATCCCAACATGGCCCGGGATCCAGCAAAAAAGCACGATTTTCCGCTGGCCAGGCAAGCGGGAAAGCAAAGCTTGGACACGTTGTGTCAAGTGGTTCCGAGGATTGTAATGCGCCAAGGACTCCAGGGCACTCATGGAATCACTAAAGATAATGAAATGCGTGCCCTGAAGGTCAAGGATCCATTCCACCGCCAAACCAAGAGCCAAAAGCTCTGCAGAGAACACAGAATAGCCTGATGGAAGGCGATGGGCAACCGTTACTCCCTTACACACACAACCACACGCCACGCCAACGTCTGACTTCGACCCATCAGTAAACAGGCGCTGATAACCGGCGTACTGAGAACTTAGCCGCCGGAACTCCTGTAAGTACCTTGCTGGTAGAGTGGAACCCTTCGGGAGGGACGCCAGAGCAAAAATGAAACTGCCACCTGGGACAAGCCAAGGGGCAACTGGCATTCTCCCAAGCCTCAAGACGCAGGGCATTTCAAAGGCTATCTCCTGACAGGACTGCTGGAGCCTATCGCGGAAATCACCCTTACCCACCCTGCGTCTACCAACTCGCAAGTCTGGCCCAAATACCATGGACCAAGCAGGACTGGATTGCACAGCACGTAAACGCACAGCATACTGAATGGCCAGCTTTCGCCGACGAATGGCCAAAGGTGGCTCCGAGGCTTCAGCACAGAGGCTAACCACTGGAGAAGTTCGAAATGCCCCAGTCGCCACACGCAGGCCACTGTGATGCACAGTGTCCAACATCTGGAGAGTGGAGTCACTAGCCGAATCATAGACCATACACGCATAATCAAGTTTGCTGCGGACAAGGGCTCGGTAGAATCTCTTCAAGACCTTTCGTCCCGTTCTTCTCACTGCTCTCTCAGCCGTTCACTGGGCCTACTGTGGCTCCTGCTGGTCAGCCCCTTTCGAAGGTATACGCGGCGACCTCCTCGTCTTTCGTCATCATCTTCATCACACAGCAAGTCTTACACCCTTAAGTGGGTTACCACCACATCATCGGCCGATATCTCTCACAAGTGTCACTACTCTCCACTTTTCATTTCCAGTAAGAGGCATCGCAGCTCCCCATCTGACAACGACGAATGGATCTGGTCATCCAACCTTCACTCAACCTTTCGTCGACCATAGACTTCTCCCTTTCGTTCTCATGACGGCTCTCGCCCCGGCTCTTCCCGTGAAAGACCTGCCAGCTCTCATCATGCTCGGTCTCACGTCACCGACAAAGACAGTGAATTGGACTCTGCTTCACTTACTAATGAGGCCTCTAACCACAGCCATCAATGCAACTCTGACCACCATCCCTTTCGTGATAACTCTAACCTTTCATTAGTTCATCTGGATGAGTCTTCGGCTAATAATTCCAACCAATATGACAATCCTAGACATTCCCACTTCGATGAGGGCTTTCGTGGCGAAGATGACCCTTTGTGAATCCTTCTGTTCGACCTTTTAGACGGTAGAACACATCATTCCTTACTGCTTCCTTCAAGCCATCTTCCCCTAGCTCAGAATTCGTCAAAAACAGAGGATCATCAATTGGATTTGGATTTGGCCTACGTGATCGCAACCCAAAACATTGTGCCGTCTTAGGCCAATCAACCGCCTTCCTCAGCATATTCTTGCGCAACGGGGGTTTGCTACTCGGCAAGGGAGCACCACTTGAATTAGAAACTGATAAAGAACTTCTCCCACAAGACCCGGCCCTGAATCATGGTTATTTAAACAATTCGGTGATGGCTCTGCTAACCCGAAGCACTTTGACGCATATACAAAATCTCAATTCCTCACCGCTGAAGCGAAAATGGATTCCGGGACGACCTTGCAGATAACAAAAAAGATTGAGGTTCCTTCGGCAGTCTTAAAAACCAACGCCAAGCTTTTTCTCCTTGGCCTCAGGGCAGCATCTCAAGCTGACGTACTCAACACTGCCACCAATACTCTATGCAAGGAGCTTTCGTCCGAATCCAGTCGCCTTGAAGCCAAGTGCCTGACTTTCTAAGATGGTATGCTTCAGTACCTATCTTTCAATGAACTAGCAAACAAAAGCTCTTTTTAACTCATCACTCCTTCTTCATGATGTCGCTCTCAATTCTGCTTCAAACCGTCACTACTCAACGAAACATTAGCTACGCAATCAACCAATTCACGAGTCTGACACCCTCTTTCAAGGTCTCCTTCTGAAACTAGCACCACAATTGGACGCCTCATGGAAACCGAAGGAACCAAAGCCTAAACAGCAATCCAAGCCATTCCACAAGAGTCAACAAAAGCCCTTTCGTCAAGAACAACAACAACAATGACTCAAACAGGAACTCCAATGAAAACCAGTCCTTTCGTGGCAGATCTTCCAACCGAGGAAAAGGCAGAAACATCAACCGCAGTTCAACATCGGACTAAAGAGACGTTATTCTTCCCCAGGTGCCAGAAGAAAACCTCGTAATAATCAATGATGCAAGCGGATTTTCGTCCCTACCCGTAGGAGGCCGACCTCGCCATTTTCTATCAGCTTGGAAAAAATTAACCTCAAACCAACAGATTTTAACCATAATCATCCAAGGCTTTCATCCCACGTTCTCCAGCGAAGCAGACCTTGTCTCCCCGCCTCTATGGGAAATCGTCCCTCCAGTTTCTTTTTCACCTTTCGCCCAAAATCCAAGACCTCCTAGGAAAAGGAGCTATCAGAGAAAGTCCAAACCGTCTTCGCCCAGGCTTCTACAATTCGATATTCCTGCGCCACAAGAAAACCGGTGGCGAAAGACTCATCTTCAACCTGAAGCCCTTAAACCGGAAGATGGAAAATTCTTACTTTAACATGTTAACAGTGGACACCATTCGCCAAACCCTAACACCAAAAAACTGGACTGTGTCCATCGACTTAGAAGATGCATCTCTTTATGTACCCCTCCACCAATTGGTGCATCATCTCTTTTGCTTCAAGTATGATGGGAAGGTCTACGAATTCGAATGCCTGCCTTTCAACCTCAATGCAGCACCACGACTCATACGCAAACCTATTCTGGCCCATCTTCATCAAAACCAAATTCCAGCAAACGCATACTTAAACAACTGGCTCCTGCAGGGCCAAAGCCCCGATCTGCTCGTTCACAATCGAAACTTCATTATGAAACTTTTCAATCCACTCAGCTTCGGGATAAATCTCAAGAAATGAAGGCTCACCCCAGCTCAAGATTTCTTTTTCCTAGGGTTTTCATTTTACCTCTCATCTGCAACGGTAATGCCTTTAACAGATAGGATCGAGGACATCGTTAACAAAAGCAC
>JAHWFP010107097.1:6394-26473 GCA_023313725.1 Lithobius niger
CAAGACCTCCAGAAGACGGAAGCAAGACCTCCCGCTTCAAGACCTCCAGAAGACGGAAGCAAGACCTCCCGCTTCAAGACCTCCAGAAGACGGAAGCAAGACCTCCCGCTTCAAGACCTCCAGAAGACGGAAGCAAGACCTCCCGCTTCAAGACCTCCCGCTTCAAGACCTCCAGAAGACGAAAGCAAGACCTCCCGCTTCAAGACCTCCAGAAGACGGAAGCAAGTCCCCATCTAAAACACAAAACGGCCTTTTTCAGGGCAACCAAATCCTACGATAGAGATCCAAATTCCTGTTTCTGTTTTGTTTTCAAGAAAGTGCGAAGTTTTGTTAAACTTTTTAGGGGAGCCAGTCCTCAACCCGGGGTTACTTGCCATGATGGTGCCCGCCACCTATATTGACGAGGTCTGACTGTAAATGCAATTTAATTTACAGGTAGTATAAATTTTCTACCGACGATTAGAAACCTAAATTTGGGGGGGGGGGGGGGGGGTTAAAATTGGTTTCTATCCTCTAATAGGAAAATTTATACTACCTGTAAATACCCACTCTACCTCCCCTCTTGAGCCACCATCATGGTTGACATATCGTGAGGAAAAGAGATGGCCGCCAGGGGCGAGCTGCCTGCCTTTATAGGAGGACTGCGCATGGTGACGCATGCAAAGTGGGGTTGCGCACTGGCCGGATCATAAGAGCGAAAAACCTCAAGTCATAAAGAGCACTCAGGAACTGATTGCAATTTAATTGACAGGAAGTATAAATTTTCGTATTAGACGATAGAAACCAATTTTAGCGGCGCCCCCAAGTTTAGGTTTTTTTCGCTATATTCCACCCCATTGCTGTACAATGTTAAACTTGAAGATCCTTGGGGCACCTCAAGACATAGAGTGATGAATTTTTTTGTGTGTGATAGTGATGCGCAAGAGCAACCTTTCCACACTCTGCCAATTAGGAGTTCCAAAAAAAGGTTTATACACTCCACCCTACTGTTTAACCTATCAGTGCCAGGACGTATTTAGACATCTTGCTTTTTAAAATCCTGTGAGCAATACATACGTCGGCAATGCGATTCGATATCGCATCCTTTTGAATTAGAGACAACGGCCCTGACCAAAAGTAGGCCTATGCTTGGGTCACTTTTATCGGGTCCCCAATGAGCCCTCATGAAACTCGTTCTTCTTTCCTTGGACTTAATGTTTCGCGTTTTTTTGCGGGAGTGAACCATAGGCACTGAAAGGTTAACCAACTGCTTATAAAACGGAACAACAACGTTGTTGCTTCGTTTCTTGATTTGTAGTAATTTAGCTTAAATTTGCAGTTCAGTAGGAAATCAAAGAGTTATTTTCGATTACCAAAACATAAAATTTGCAGGTTAAAAGAAACGCAAAACTGTAAATAAGAGAAAGAAGCCTAACGAAATCTACTCGTTGTTCAGTATCGTTCATTTAGTCACGCTTCGACATCGAAAGAGTTTATTTTCCTTTTTCAAATATACAAAAAAAAACTTGGCACTTCTTCAGAGGACAAGTAGGTTGCTGGAATTATACAAAGACAGTTTAATTTTATGGTAGTTTTTACGAAACTATACCGGTATGGTTATAATTCCCACTGAAATGCTTCGTATTGGTAAAGCCAAAAAATTAAAAAAAAAAAAAAAAAACTTTGCAGTAACTTTTTGGACTGCAAAACACTGAAAACAAATATGTTTTCCTCTGGGTAGATTTTGAATTCAAAATAATCATGTGCAATCTTACACGAATATTGCCAGAGATTTTTATTATTACTGTTATTACTAAATTAAGAAACTATACTAACAACGCAGGGGTGTCAACTTCTACACTTCTGCCGTTGAAAATCATTTTTCTAATTTAATCAAAACAATTTTTAGAAATTGGTAATTTTTTCTTTGTTTTTAGTCAAGTTTTTAGTTGTTGTGACATTGTTTATTCATTATACAGGACGGAAAAGCCAAGATGGGTTAAATAAATACGGATGCAAACTTTGGACTTATATGTCAGACTGCCTGAGCGGGGAATCGAACCCACGACTTTTGAAATCAAAGGCCGAGGTCCTACCGCTGAGCCATACTGACACGGCCTCGGTGTCATCGTGGTGACAAAACGTCAGTAAGGCCGTGTCAGTATGGCTCAGCGATAGGATCTCGACCTTTGATTTCAAAGGTCATGGGTTCGATTCCCCGCTCAGGCAGTTTGACATATAAGTCCAAAACGCAACGTAAATACGTTTGCATCCGTATTTATTTATTGTTTATTCACGCGCCGGCGTTGACTTATAAGTCAACGGCACCGAAATACACGATTTTGTATTTTTGGTATTGAATTCTTGGAAGCAATGAGCCTCCTGCGTCATTGTGGTAAGTCAGAAAAACTATCCATGAAGCTAAAAACCACCAAAACTAAAAACCCACAAAAATACACATTCAAGATTAACGTGGTATTCGGTAATTGCACAAAATAAGTGAGATTACATCTGTATAGGCAATTATCGCCAATATTTATTTTCCTTATTTTGGCAATACATATAAACGTATTGTCCCGTTCGTGCTGCCACTTGTCATAATTTAACGACTTTAAGACTACTACCTTTGGTTAATCTTTTTGCTTCGACTACGTCATCATGCATGGGTTTGTCCCCGGGAACGTGCTATGGACAGTTATGTCCCTTTTTAACACCTCTTATTTTACCTAATAGAGCAGTGACATTTGCCGCCATATTGGCACCAGTATGGGTTTTGGAGGGCATAACTACAAGGTGCACTACATAAAAATGGAGGGAAATACAACGGAATAGCGGATTTCTTAGGCTTAAAATAACGTTGTTTTCTCCAACAACAAAAATCGCACGTTTTAGGTCTAAGAAATCACTCTTCACATCATCGGCTTCAGTATGACGCCCTTCTGTTTCTCTCTGCAGTGCCCCTTGCAGCTAACCCATTAAGGCTCCAGCATAGAGTTATATACAATAATACTACGTCGTGTCACTGCTCTATACAAATGTATCAACGGCATGAAAACATTTTTTTTTTGCCAAATTTGAGATATTTTTAACGCCGCAATAATAATTTTTTTTTTAGAATATTTAAGGATAGAACTTTACAACTTAGTAAATTAAAAAAAAAGAGGACTAGAAAAATTTCAGAAAAATTTAAACTTCAAGAAAAACAACTCATTGTCGAATAGGAAATGCTTAAAAATTTTATAATTTTCTCTTAAGTAGATGACTATACCCAGCTTTTCTCGGATGAAGTAACTAAATATGTTTTAAAAGAGGGTTCTTCGTAAATTCCAGCATTCGGTAAAGATCGAACTTCAGACACTAAAAATAACTAAGATTCATGAAGCCTTTATTATGAAATTGCACTTCAAAGATTCAGTTTTTCATTTATGGAACCTTCCTTTGGCTTTCAAACTAAAATCTCCTGATCCAACCCAACCTAGCATCCCTGCATGAGTCAGTGAATTTCATTTCGCGCCGAGCAAGGTTGGATGATGCATACGTAAAACTTCTTAGCGGCTGTGTTTGCTGCATATACCTGGAGGAGTGAGTGGTGCAGTCCTAATTGTCCCACAACAAACGGGTTGCTCACGGGATCAATTTGGGCCAAAAAAGTTGTTTTGTATAGGCAGAATGAGAATAGAAATAGAAATGGAGACTGATGGTGCACGAAGCACCCACCCACAACCCTAAAGAAGTTAAACAACAAGAGCACCGTGGCACGACTTTAAAGCGTTGCGTGAAGGAGCACAAACAACAGATTGAGGAAGGGAGTTCCAGGGTTGAAAAACCCTTTCCGTGAAAAAGTGAAATCGTCGTTTAGTTCGATAGACAGTGCCAGAAATACGGAGTGGGTGGCCACGAGTGAAGCTGACATTTGGAATGATGGAAAGAACAGGGTCCACATCAAGAAGATTGTGAATAAGTTGGTACGTAAGTATCATGTCAGCACAATGGAAACGATCAAGAATGGAGGTAAGCCCACGTTTACGTAGGTGTTCGAATAAGGTAAGGAACGAATAGCGTGACACCATTTGGTAAGGCAACCTTGGCAGTTTTCAAGATCATTAAGCCTAGTAAAGATTGTAGGGACGACAAATTTGGGCGAGAAATATCCAAGGAAAATATGCAAGGAATATCCGCTGGCCCGCTTTAGAACGCACCAGCACGCTTTATCACAGCGGCCGAGCTAGTTCGCAAACAAGCGGCCGGCGCGCACTGACACGAGACAAATTGAGAAGTGTGAAATGGTGACAACACAAATGAAGCAGTGTGAAACCAGTACAAATCTCCCTTGCTAAAAGTCAAAAAGATATAGTTTTCAAAATGATGTGAAAACTGCCTGGTGTTTGAAGTGAAGACATTTTTTTTTACGTAGTCTTGGTAACTCGCATATAGCATGACAACTTTTTCAGTGAGTGCTTCATTATTTTAGAAAAAAAAATCAGTTTATTCACACTGCGTCGAAGATCCATGCTACTTTCGCTCAAATTACTAGAGATGTAACGGTAGAAAAACACAGGGAGTGTTCGATCCATGGAATCTTTCAGTTTTTTTTCGTGTGGTATAACCTAAACGAAAGAAGGGTATAGCTTTTTTTTATACTGTAGCGCAAACAGCTTTGGTGATAGAATTGTCAGCTGTGGTAACAATTCCCATTTTGGGGATGCTTTTGTATTTAGTACTTATCATAACCATACTTTGTATTATATAACATTGCTTTTTAACGGTCTCATTTGTTCATATGGATTTTATTTTTTTACTTGGGCCGATCCTACACCTCTCGTTTCCAACACGTTTGGCGATGCCATCGGGATCCTTAGAGCCCCTGGCAGGTCTCACGTTGGTGGTAAGGCATTCGTGTCCCAATACCAAATCCCCTCACCTTCCCTTGGCCAATCTGTACCATTATGTGTAAATGCCTTCTTGTTGTAATGGAGGCTAGCTGTTAGCGATGTTAGGGTCCTTGCCAGATCTGTTGCTATCGTGACAAAATTGCTGGTAATGGAGCATGCCTTCAAGGACTAGAAGACCACAAATGGAAGCTGTAAGGTGCTGTCGATAATTCAGACCCTTTCCCCCGGGATCCCCCCCCCCCCCACCCAGTCCCCCTTCATGTAGTACTGAGGGGCCCTAAATTATTGCTCTAAGTTTGTGTTTTGCACAATACTTCAAATATTATGGAATGGAATGGAATTAACGATAATGGTTCTGTCCCTGAACCAACAAATTCGAAACTATACCCATTTCTGAAACTTGATTATGTCAGCTTCAACAGTGCACGTGTATTCCCTGCCTTGAGTCACCTTCGGATAAGCTACGCTGTTGGCCTTGACGGATACTCTTCATTTTTTTTTAAACAGGTTACGTTGGAGGTCTTTGAGGCCTTAACTTACATTTTTAAGCTATCTTTTGCTCAAGGAAGCGTTCCATCCTTTTGGAAATCAGCTAACGTCGTGCCAATTTACAAAAAGGGAAATGCTGCCGATCCACACAACTATCGACCCATTGCCCTCACTTCCGTTGCATGCAAAATTATGGAGTCAATTGTCCGGGAGGATATGTTGACTTACTTGAAAGAAAATGCGGTGTTAAATCCTGACTAATTCGGCTTCCTGCCAAAGCGTTCTGCTACGTTGCAGTTACGTTTGGCACTGGATGAGTGGACCTTGGCAATGGACCTTGGCACCCCAACAGACGTTATTTATTTCAATTTCCAAAAGGCTTTCGAATCGGTCGGTTGTCCACAGCAAGTTGCGATTTAAGCTGGCTGAGTTGGGCTTTTGTGGCTCTCTGTTAGCCTGGATCTCCGATTTCCTAACGGGGAGTACACAGCGGGTTTTAATTGAACAGACGCTATCGTCCCCCCAGCAAATCAGCGAGGTACCACAGGGATCCGCTTTGGGCCCTCTTCTTTTTGTTATCTTTTTAAACGACCTTACCATCGTAAGTACCACAACGGATAAGACCAAATTTAAATTTGCTGATGACCTCAAGATTGGGTCTGAAATCCTAACTGAGACAGATGTTACCTTTCTCTCGGATCAGATAACCTCTGTGGTCGAGTAGTCAGTTTCCTGGCAGCTTCCACTTGCTAGTGCAAAGTGATGTACCTTCCACATTGGCAGACAAAATCAACATCATCAATACTTCTTAGCTACATCGCCACTTGATTCTGTTCTGGAGATCAGAGATCTTGGAGTTTATTTGAACCATGACCTTAAGTCATCAATCCATTGTGGTCTGCTTACCAAATCTGCCTTTTGTAGACTTGCCATCATTAAAAGATGTTTCCATTCTTCGAACAGAAATACACTGGTCTGGGCCTTTAAGGTTTTTGTCCGACTTTGTTGGAGTACGCCAGTCCTGTGTTGTCACCTTACCTCTTACAGGTTATTGACAGGCTGGAATCAGTCCAGCGATCTTTTACACGTTCTTTGCGTGGTTTACGCCACTTCTCTACTGGCCTTCGTTTGAGGTCGCTTGGCTTGGAACCGCTCGAGCTGAGACGTTTAAAGGCGGACCTTATTTTGACGTATAAAATTCTCCATGGGTTGTTGACTTTGGACGAACCTTTTTTCGACCTGAGTTCGATCGATTTTACAAGGGGTCATTCTCTTAAGCTTCGGGGATCCAGGTGTAACCGTGATTGTCGCAAACATTTCTTTGCCAACCGCGTGGTTTCTCCCTGGAACTTGCTTTCTGAAGAGACTGTATCGGCATCTTCTTTGCGGATTTTTCGGGGCTTGCTAAATCGCACTGACCTAACTGTCTTCCTTAAGGCCGCTTCTGCGGCCCTTCTGTGTTTCCTCACCCCCATCCGGGGTAAAAATGTTATTATTATTATTATTAAAGAGCCCCAAATTGCTTTTCTACGGTTTTGAAAAATTGTTCTTCCCCCTCCCCCCCCCCATCCCTTCAAGTACTACTGGGCCCTAACTTGCTGCTGTAAGTTTTTTAATGTAATTCTTGGGCTCCCCTTAAGTACTAAAGGCCTCCAAATTGCTACTGCAAGATTTCTTGCTTTTTGGTAAGCTTGTTGGTACGCTTTTTGGAATAAATTCTGCTGCCTCCCCCCCCCCCTTCAAATACTACCGGGCCCCAAATTGCTGCTCTGAGTTTTTATCATAATTCTGGGACTCCCCTTAAGTACTAAAAAGGCCCTCCATACTGCTGCTGTAAGGTTTTTTCGGAATAATTCCAGTCCTCCCCCATTTCAAATACTAAAGGGCCCTACATTGCTGGTCTCAGAGTTTTATTTTTATTATTTCGCCCCCCACACCCGCCCTTTAAAGAACTATAAGGGTCCCCAATTATTGCTATGATTTTTTTATAATGCAGAAGCCACAAGAAACATTTTGTTATCACTTTTGAAGGAGAAAAGCTAAGCTGTTAGTTTCACCCTCCCTTCCCCGAACCACACCAAAAAGCATACGATGAACTGTAATTCTCCATTTTGGGCTTATTCATCTTATAACTATGACAGACTATTCGAAGCCATATTGGGGAAAACAGCATTGCGTGTACACAATCGAGGCTTCAATCGACACACGCACACGCACACACACACACACACACACACACACACCTACTGACCTACTTTTTGTTGCTTAATATTTCAGTTCTATTCTGCCTTCAATCAATTCGCCTAATTTACGTTCATCACCCTATTGATGATTCCTGACGATTATTTGTCTTTTTATCATTTTTCAGCGATGTCATTTGGTCAAGTGGCAGTAATGCGAAGCACGCGAACCAATCATTATATTAACAACTCTGTTCAAATGCAAAAAATCCAACAACAACAAAAAAACAACCCATTTTAGTACAGCAGTATAAGGTTTCACATGGACAAAACGCCGCAACATTGTAATATATGAACCCTTACAGGAAAGCTTATTCACGCTCCTTTCCTGTTTTGACTCCGATTCGCTTAGCCTAAACCTTACCTTAAACATCAAACTAGCTCGTTTTCCCTTAAATGTGACACTTTCAGTACCTTCCTAAAGCACCGAACAGAGCGAACACAACGCACCACTGTTAGAGACAGTTTGGCTCCAAACTTGACGTCGCGCCTGCTCAGCAATGTTGCGTCAGCCGTTTAGTACCTTCCGAAACTGCAATCACTGCTCAGCAAAATCAACAAGCTCAACAGAGCACTCGTTACGTTATACCTTTAATGTGACCAGACGTTGCTAATGGATTTGTCCAGGCTAGGCTAATCGATGTAACCAGGCGCGAGCAATGCCAAATTGCAAACCATCTCGGGGAGGTGGTTTGGAGTGGTTGCCAGTGGTGGAGCTTTAGAGCATACACGTTAAATAAATAAATGATAAGTTAAATAAATAAGTGATGATAAATAAGACAACAGCTGCTATTTCGTCCGAGGAAAACATGTTTCTGGAGATCTAGGATTGGGACTGGCCACTTTTGGGTGAGTGAGGGTGGTTCATGAATGCTTCAGGATCATTTGTAGTGCATCTGGAGTTCTGCTGCAGGCTTGGAACTGGAAGTATCAAGTGTTCAACTTTGTGTTTACTTTCTGTTAGTGGGAGCAGCCATCTTGGCAGTTATATTACCTAATAGAATCTGAAATGTGAGTTCAAGACCGGTTCCAGGAATACTTCGGTGAAAAAAATTTTTTTTGTCAGTTTTCGACCTTGAGTGGTACTTTAGGACCACCTGAACTCTTTCCTCTCCATCGTTTTTTTTGGGGCGACTTTTACACCCCTATTTTGGGTTTTTTTTTTCTCTCTGGAGAAAAACTCTAAAGCGGCTACTGTGCGAAGAGGCAGTTTGGTGAAACCATTCAAGTGTAAATTTAGTGGTTGAACAAATAATGGAAAACTTTCTGTGCAAGGGACCCATCCGTTCACAAGTCGAAAATTCCAACAGCGTTAACCCCATCAGACGGGCAAATCGAAACAGACGCTCTACAATGTATTTTGATTCCCTGCAAACCCCAATCCCTACCGACGGGAAAAGCCACAGCACACCCCTCCCTGGAAGATCTACGTACGAGCGAAACCGGGCGAAACCGGGCGAAACCGTAAAAACCAGCCCAAACAAAATCAGGCTCCTCGTCAAAGCGATACAACAAAAGTAAACAGCGCTAACATGCAAACTGTAAGCGGTATTACTACACCAGATCTTACACAAAATATTTCAACTTTGTGTAAACTCAAAAATTGCGCTAGGAATGCAGAAGTTACATCTACACAAGCAGACAGCAATGCATCCACAATTTTTGAGTAATGTGACACCAAAACATCCATGGACTGAACGCACAACAATCATTGGGGATTCAAATGTTCGAAACCTGCGAGGAAGTTACCACAAAGACTCCCATACATGGACCTACCCTGGGATGCGTGTGGAAGATCTCTCCACAAGGTTACCTGAACTTTTAAAAACTAGTGAAAGATCCGGTTCTTTTATTATATGCGTGGGCTCCAACAATATACGGTCACTTCCACCAAACCGAATTGCACTTATCCTATCGTCTTTTACTACTTCACTTAGGGTCGCATGCCCCAATTCACGCATCACAGTCATTGGTCTGTTCCCGCGATTGGGTAAGGCAAACCGAGACATTGATCACCTTGTGGTCCATACTAATACAATCATTAGGAAGATGTGTATTGAACAAAATCTATCTTTTCTATCCCTCGATAGAGAAATTATCAATGATCCAACACTTTTAGCCAGAGACCAAGTTCATCTTACCACCAGGGGCAAGAAGGTGCTACACCAGCAGCTAGCTGCAATCCACGTTCCTTTGGAAAACTGACTGATTTAATTGGGGGAACCCATGGCGAGAAAATAAGCCTAACTCCCAACAGGTTCAATGGCTGTAAATCTTACTTGTGCCTTTTTTAACGCCCGTAGCATTCTAAGAAATATTGGCTGCTTTCATGATTTGGTGAAAAATGGGAGCTATGACTGTATTTTTGTGGTAGAGTCATGGCTCCAGAGTGGCATTACGAATGCAATGATTGCCGATTTAAACCGATATGTGGTGGTGAGACGCGACAGGGGCAGCCGGGGGGGGGGGGAGGTTTGTTAATTCTACACCGTGTGGAGATCATTGTGGTGTTAACTGATATTTCGTCGGTTGTTGAGGGAATGGTGATATCCCTACCTGAGGCAAATATAAATTTCACTCTCTGTTATCTCCCTGATAGTAGGTCTGATGCAGCTGTTGAGGGGGTTTGCCAGTATCTAGCTGATTCCTTGAGCACAGGGCATTCCAACATAATTTTGGGCGACTTCAACCTTTCAACTGTAAATTGGGAATTAACCCAAGCCAGTGACTCGCATCATCGTTTCTTCCTTGAATTGATTGCTCCTCTTGGTTTAACACAGCGAGTCGATAGACCAACTCGCGAAAGTCGCATACTCGACCTTATTTTTACAGATGATGACCGATTGCTGTATGATCTCCAGGTGGGCCCACATGTTGGTAACAGTGATCATTGTTTGATTACTTTTAAAATAAATCTTTCCCAAGGTCTCTATTCCAATAATGACCATGAAAAACAATCTACCAAGGTTGGAAAATTAGATTACCAGCTGCTTAAATTATCACTTAGGGATGTGAATTGGGATGATCTTATATTTTCATCCCATCAATCTATACAAGAGGCATGGAACTGTTTTTCCAACATACTTGAAGGCCTTATTACCCATTCTCGCGGCCCCATCAAAGTTGGGAGCAGGACAAAAAGCATAACACCATTAAATATTACAAAATTGAGACGCCAGAAGCTTAAACTCTGGAGACAGTACAGGGCAAAACCGGACCAAATGTCTCTCTTAGCCTATAAGATGGTAAGAAAGACTTATTCAGGTATGGTTGAGGCGTGGCACTCCGAAACTGAGCGACGAGTAATAAGAGAGGGAAACTCGTCTAGTCTCTTCAAATTCTACCGTAGGATGAGCAAGACCGCACGATCCTTGCCTCCATTTAAAACTTCAAGTGGGTTTCTGACTGATAATAAATCAAAGGCGGATGCCTTAAGCACGTTTTTTGCGTCGAATACGATTTCTGATGACGGAAATCAGAACCTACCAGGACCACAGTCAAGTACTTGCCATAGGGACTGTTGTTGGATAAATTTTTACCAACGAAGTGTGCTTTCGGCTTTGACTAATATTAAGCCAAGCACATCTTGTGGGCCCGACGGCATATCTGCCTCTCTACTAAAGCTAATCTCAAATGAAGTCTGCTACCCATTAACTAAACTTTTCTCTTTGTCATTTGAACAGGGCGCATTACCGGAAATTTGGAAACGTGCCATTGTTGTGCCTATTTTTAAGAAAGGTTCACCGTCTGACCCACAAAATTATAGGCCAATTGTGCTTACTTGCGTTGCATGCAAGGTTATGGAGTCAGTCATCCGTGAACAGCTTTTAGCTTTCTTGGACGAGTTTTCCATTATTGGTAAAGATCAGTACGGTTTTCTTCCTGGGAGGTCAGCAACGCATCAACTTCTGTGGGTCCTTGACCGGTGGACTTCTGCATTGGACGCTGGAGCCCCTAGTGATGTAGTATACTTTGATTTTAAAAAAGCTTTTGAATCGGTTGTTCATCGCAAATTATTGGCTAAACTTAGCAGTTGCGGAATTGGTGGCTATCTTCTAAACTGGCTTTCTGCCTTTCGTCAAAATCGTTCTCAGCAGGTAATAGTTGAGAAAACACTTTCGCTCCGGGTCAACGTGCCAAGCGGTGTTCCTCAAGGTTCGGTCCTCGGCCCTATACTTTTCTTGGTTTACCTGAATGACCTCCCTCTGGCATCCACCTCCCCATTTGGCGTAAAATTTGCAGACGATCTTAAATCCACAGCTGAAATTGTGTCACCAGGTCCTTCAAGTGCACTCGGTGAGGAAATTGAACGTGTTCATTATTGGTCTAAAATGTGGTAGTTGCCACTTTCTTCCTCGAAATGTCACACATTTCATATTGGTCGTTTAAGTCCTGAATATAGGTACGAACTTGATGGAGAACTTCTGCCATTCGTGGAGGAGGTTAAGGACCTAGGCATCTGGCTCTCCAAGGACCTTAAGTCATCCCTCCACTGTTTGAAGATCAGTTCTTTGGCATTCCGCCGGTTGGCGATTGTTAACAGATGTTTTACATCGGGAAACCTTAAAATTAAAGTTTGGGCATTCAAGGTCTTCGTCCGGCCCATTCTTGAATATGCCACACCAGTGTGGTCCCCCTATCTTGCGAAAGACATTGACCTAATTGAGTCCGTCCAGCGTAAGTTTACCAAAAAACTTCCTGGACTCCGGGACGTTGGTCACATTGAACGGCTATCAAGGACAGGGCTTGAGCTGTTGGAACTACGGAAATTGAGATTTGATTTAATATTAACTTACAAGATTCTGCATAATCTTATCTCAGTGGACCTCCCATTTTTCGACTTTGCCCTGTCTCTCCACAAAACTCGGGGCCACCCGTGGAAACTTGCTGTCCAGAAATCGCGTCTTGACTGCAGAAGAAATTTTTTTGCAGTTCGTGTTGTCCCAGTTTGGAATGCTCTTCGCTCAAGGACGGTGTGTATGGACTCAGAGAGTGGGTTCCGTCGGGAGCTCCTCACCGAGGATCTCACCCACTTTCTTAAGAGAAACCATTAAATAAGAAACTCCTCCTCCCCCGCCTCGCCATGCGAAATGGTACGGTGTCAGTGGCTCACAACCCTTCCGGCAACCATCCACCAGCAGGTGGTAAACCTTGATATTTATTTTATTATTTATACGTGAGGTACCGGAAACAGACTAATCGCTGACGAAGGTTGATGTAAGCAAGCCACATCAACACGACTATAGTAGGGAATGAGCTGAACTGTCACCAACAGTGGTGCGTTTGATTCGTTCTATTCGGTATTTTAGGAAGGTATTGTTTGCCATACCATGCTGTTCTTTTGTAGTCTTTGTTAACAATGTTAACGAAGACTTCATTTCGCTCGCTGAGCTCGCTCATTCAGGGTTTTTTTTGTTGGTTTTTTAGTGAAATGTATTTTAACTTTATTCATAATTGCAGGACGAATTAAAGCTAAATGGGCAATGGAAATTATAATACCTTTAACATGGAGACTGAGGTCAAACCACTAATTGAAGAGATTCCATGCAGAAGCACACAAAAACCTCTTTCAGTTTATTTTATTCTTCCACCGTAGGTTGCTTTCGTAGTCATACACGCAATATCACAACATTGACTTGTCCAAAACAAAGCATAAACCAAACTTAATTCTGTTAGCAGCACGGGTATCACGCAACGAATAAGTTTTCGTTGCTTCAAGCAGAAGCATGCAGGAACCTTCCAGCCACGCGAAAATCTCCCCTGACGTCGTCATAAAAATGGCGGCGACCACCGCGTTTATTGCTGCTCCTGTGTTTGGTGAAGAATTTGATAATACTCTGTAATGTGTCGTGCTGTGGCAACCTGAACTTGAACTACTGCACTGTGACTGAGGTTGGCACCATTGCCCTAGCTGTCGATACAACATAATAACCTCAAATTTTCCTTCCCTCCTTTCACTTGAACAATCCATGCACTTCGTAAGTGACATAAAAACCTCAATCCTCCCTTTCCTCCTTTCTCTTGAACAATCCATGCAACTGGTCGTTGGTGACATATGGTTTCGGATGTTTAAAGCTCGATCGTATCACTTTTGTTTTGGTCTTTTTATTTTCAGTCACTGAGTGGCTTTGTTCCCTAAAGACAGTGCTTACAATACTGTAGAACAATGAAATTGGTCCGTTTGTAGGCTTATATCAATGAATTTGGCCTGACTCTCGTGCTCATGTCGATAATGGCATGTCAAAGATCGTGGGTGTTCCACATGGATTTCTCCAGCTAAATTATCCCTCTCGTCGGCTACTATAGGGAAGTACATCCCAGAAGGAATTACCGTTCACACTAAAAAAAACTCAAACTCAACTATCACGTTTGCTCTGTGACTTGCGCTTGTAGTGCAGGGTTATTATTAGGTGACCAACATTGAAATTAACAGCATTGATACTTTTATTGTTGGATGTGACGATAAATCATAGCCGGTCTTTTTCTATTTATTCAAAATAGTGAGAAAAAAAACACTAAATAAACAAATTCGTAATGACAGGGACCTAACTGTTCATTTGATTCCTGGAAATAACAATTCACGCAAAGCCAAAACTGGTGTAAGAGAAGCCACCAAGTTTCCAAAAAGGATAAGCCTTTGAAAGTAGTGATTACATTCAAGCAGGAAACGGCCGCCAAGGTTAATCTTATTAGCCAGCAAACTTGGCGCATTACCTTTTCCTTTAATTTCTTTATCTGGCCTCTTTCTTAAACTGCTGAAACATGTCGGGTATGCACGTGACGTGACCCAGTGTAGCGCAACGCCATTGCGTTAGTGTCTAATATCCTGAAGCATAGTTTGGCGCACTTCAAGCACTTGGGCAAAAATAATAATGCTGTATAGGTTTGCCGACCTCCCAGCCGAAGCCATGGTGCTAGGAGGAGAGAGGGAGAACTTTGCCAAGGAATTCCAATCGGAAATTCCTAGGTCTTTTTTTACATGCCACAATTGACATGAGCACGAGGCTTTACAGGGCCCTTCTTTTCCTGAAAATTCTAGGGGTGGCTGAGGTCAGGATCGAACCCCGGACCTGTTGCACATGAAATGGTCGCGCTAACCATTAGACTACCTTGCCCCATAAAAAATAATAATGCTGTGCAAAAGCTTAAATCATGTCAAAATCAAGAGCAATGTCCCACCTTAATTAACTCATGTTGGACCTTTACTGTTTGACGTGCACAAAGCGTTAGCTGTGATGTCAGAAGGCGAGATGGACAATTTTGCTAGGTAAACCCTAGCGGTAATTCCCAGGTTCTTTCACATCCCACAATCGACATGAACACGAGACAGAACAGGGCCCTTCTCTTCCGGAAAATGTCAGGGCTGGCTTAAGGCGGGCTCGACCCCGGAACCTGAGACGGTCATAATAACCATTAGGCCAGTTAACTCATGGAGGACCCATCAGATAAAAACCTTTCAAGGCAAAATGTTGCAGATCTTTACTTCTTTTTATTCTAGTCCGCTCATTCCCATGTTAAATCCCATTGAGTGGTTAGTAACCGATACCGAAATACAGGGAAGGCTTCCAGTTATTAACTTGAATGTACTGATGCAGTACGCTACGAACTGCCGATAGGAACTGCGTACCTTTTCTAATTACATCCTGGGGGTGTAACAAAAATGGCGTGGGAAGGTGAGTTAGGAAGAAAGTATTGTTAGAACCATTGTTAGTATTGTCGGCATCGTCTCTCATTGGACGGCCAAAGTTATAACAATGACAACGTGTGAACGCACGAGCCTATCGAGATACGCTGGTGTGTTGTGACAAGTCTAGACACACTATTACGACGAAAAAAAAAACAACTCAAACAAGTGTGACAAGTTGGGGCTCTGTAGTTCGTATTAGTGCATAGGCGTGAAACAACTAAAAAACAGTACCCCGAAAAAAAAGCGGACGTTAAGGAGCGTCAAGGACGAATATAAACGTTAACATGTGTACAAACAACTATAAACAACTCATCTACACATCTGCGGCCTATTGCTGCGCACTGTACCAACGCATGGTATGCTAAAAATATCAACAAGCAAAAATCGTATGAAATTTACTTGTTCCTTTACTTTAATTCCACAAAATAGCCAAATGAACTGGATAAGAATTTGGTAAAAAAAAAAATTAAAAGAAGCGATATCATATCACAACCCAACACTGGAGAAAGAGACCACCAAATTTAGAATGGTTAGGCCCTTCAAAGAAGTGATAATTCATTCGCCAAGTTAATCGCACCTGAAAAATATGTTGGAAGTTAAAAGAAAACTTGTACATTGCTACCGAGAATAGGAACATTCTAGTTTTCATTTAACCCTAAAATTATTAGAAGGTTAAGTGAGATACGCAGTAAAAATCAGTAACAAACGAAAAAACACGCGATTCAGCTAACGTCGGGGCCTACGTATTTCTTTAAAATGAGTTACGAAATAACTTTATAAGATGTATAGTTTGTGCTGTAGCCTGAAATGTAGTACAAATTTCTGAACTCCACAGCAACAACATATAACATGTAAACTCTTGTATTGCACAATTCCACCTCAAGTCCTGATTTCCTAGCTGATCTGATGAATTTTAATTAAATTTGATAAGCGAGTTTACCAAACCTATACGACCATAAACAAAATGTATTTCATAATGTTTAAAAAAAACAGCGTTAATATATAGTCATCACAATTTTCGCCTTACATGGTAGACTGAGGTCAAACCTTACAGCAAGTGCTACCGCAATTACTAACAATATACGTGGTAGGATGTAGAGTGTCGGTTAATGAATGCTGGTTAATTTTGAAATGGCCTTGCCAAGGAAAAAGTGGCAAGTTTAAAGAAGCGAAATAAGGTGTAAAAATTAGTAATATGAGAAGAAACACAGCGGATCATACAATGTGAATTGACGAGAATAACAATTAGTTAATATCGAAATAGCTTCGCCCGGTATTAATTCTTTGACTCACGATGACACGTTCATTTTTTTCCCGTTATTATTTCTGCTTACTTGTCAATCCTCAGCAGTTCCCAATGTTCGCTCCATTTTGTTTCTTCGTTCTTTGTTAGACGAAGTAGTTTGAAGTCGTAAAACAATTTCGGTTACTTAAAACTCTGAAAGACTAAACTGAAACGAGATGTAGGTTTATTTTATTTTTCCGGATTTACATGCACTACTGAATTGCAGTTAATATAACCAGTGAAAGTTCGTGACAAGGCATATTTTTCATTTACTGGCTTATGAAAAAGACGTGTTGTGTGTAGCGGACTTGAAAACCGTCTCCTTTCCTCCTGGTTTTTTGCACCTTAGGCATTAACGCATTAGAATCTACTGTTTTTTAATTTTTTTTTAAATGTTAGTCTTTCTATAGATTAACCAACACATGAGTTGGTAAATTGAAAGACTTGTTATGCTACAGAAATTATAATTTTTTTCGAATAAATACCCACACTAATTATAGGTTCAGTGAAAAAAAAAGGAAAGGGAGAAACACTAATTGCACACACCATTCTTCATAGGATCGATTTTTTTTTATCATGACATGGCGAAGTTCATACGTGAAAATAAAACCTTCGTGCGCCGACAGTAAATATTGACAAGTGTTATTAGTCCAGATAGAATGGGTCTCCAGGTCAGTTGTGTCACCAATTTTTTTTTATTTGGGGTCACTGTTGTCAGGGTCAATGTGCTAGACGCTTTTTTTGACGTGGAGATCGATAGTCCCATATACCAGGAGATCCTATGCCTGGAATGATCCACGGAATGAAGCTACGTTCACACGGTCACGGTAAACGTCGATCCAGGTTGTCATCCCTCACCCGGACAGATAATAGTATACAGACGGTGTAGCTCTTTACACACCATCCGGATCCAGGAAAACGTGCGGCCGGGTACAAACCTAGCTCACATTTTCCCACTCCAAATTTTGGACCCCCGGAACGGGTGAGCGCCCGGATTGACTCTAGTAGACTACAGTGACAACGAATGTGTCCATCCGATCCAGCCATGTTCGTCCGAGAGTTAAGGCTGTGCTGTTGTGGTTGTTGTGGTGTGAAACATTGTGTTTAATGAATATCCGGTCCAGGATGAAACTCGAAAGATGTTGTTCAACGTGTGATGAGCGTCCGGGTGTCGCCTGCTCCGGACAGCCATCAGGACGGGCGTTTACCGTGACCGTGTTAACGAGGCCGGTAACACAGCAATATTGACTTCGAACGACCTACTAACCCTGAACGAACCACTTACCCGGAATGACACACTGCCCACAATGATCCTTTGACGTGGATTAAACTCTAAATTTTGTGATATTAAGAAAATCAAAGCAATATATTTGATTTGTCATTAATTTTTTGTTCTCACATTATTAACTTGTAATTACAACCACTAAGTTTTAACATTCCTGTACTCAATGTAAATTTTGATAAACGAAATACATTTTGATTGTAATTCATAGTAATGTATGTTATGTACATTTTAATATTGCTCAGGTAAAAGGCATAAATATTTACGCTTTCATTTTCCTATACATGTTTTTTGGTCTATCTAGACACACCTTAGTGTGTCACACCAAGTTAGGCAACGAAACTCACATCAATTCAATTGCAGAAGAAGTAAACCATTGTACCGCGAGGCCTTGGGAACATTTCAGGTTCTTGGGGAAAAATAATAATGAGATAAAAAAGTTTAAATTGTGATAAAATCGAGAGCAATGACCCACCTGACAAAAATTAAGTCGTGTAGGAATGTCACCTAAGCTGCTTTCAGCGCAAAATCTGACCCTCAATAACGTTGCAAATGTCTTACTAGCTAGCTAATAGCTAGATAGCTACTTCTAGTTTGCTATTCCCCATGTTAATTCCCGTATGTTGATTATTCACCGCTACCGAGGTAGCGAGAAGGCTTCAGCTAAGAAATTGGACGAATGGCTGCAGTATACCATACGAACTGCACGTACATTTTTTGGTTTACAGCCGTAGGGTGTAACGGGAATGGCATGGGAGGGCGCGTAAGTACGAAAGTATTGTTATAACCATTGTTAGTATTGTCACAGTTCGGACAATGACAACGTGAATACTGACTGATTTGATTTGATTTATATTACGAGAGCTTACACGCGCTTAAGCTTAAGCAACAATAAACTCCAATGCTGCCCATTCTGCCACTATCACACGCTAGTGTGTTGTCACAAGTCTAAACAACGTTGCCAAAGAAATTCACGAAAAACAAACAAAATGTTAAAATAAAACCAAAAACTGGTAAAGAGGCCACCAAGTTTAGAATGGTTCGGCCTCACAAAGGAGTAATATCAACTAAATAAACAAAAAATAAAAAAAATTACAAGAAAACCAAATCTGATAAAGTGGCGATTAAGTTGAGAATGGTTCGTCCTCTCAAAGGCCTTTTATACCCATTGCACGCTAGCTGAGTTAAGCCTAATACACAATTCAAAAAAGTGATGTCATATCAAAAACCAGAACTGGTAAAAGAGAATTCCGAATTGTTCGGCCCGTCAAAGGAGTGAAATCAACACATCAAAACATTCGCCAAGTTAATCGGACCGAATAATACTTTCGTCGTTAAATGAAAACTTGAATGTTGTTCTAGTTTTCATTTAACCTTCAAGGTATTAGTCGGTACGATTAGCTTGGCGAATGTTTTGGTGTGTTGATATCACTCCTATGAAGGGACGAACCATTCGGAACTTGGCTGTCCCTTTTACCAGTTTTGGGTTTTGATATGATACAATGTAACGGCGTACTAGAGTAATGAACATTAACTTATGCTTATAACTAGCATCGTACCCGGCTTCGCCCGGGGATTCGTTTGACCCGTGGTTGTTTCCCAGTATTTGCTCGGTGCTGCCTGATCGTTCACTGCAACAGTCGATTTTTGTTTGTGTAACACTCCCCCTTTCCGCCAATCCTTTCCCTCCCCTCTCCCCTCCTCCTTTTTATCCCGTCCTCTCCCTCTCCTCTTGGTTTCCTTCCCTTTTTCCTCTTTGCTGTACGTAGTTGAACACGTACCCGGCTCCCGGGTCCCGTGCTTGTTTGTTTGTTCTCTTCTAGGTTCATGGTAACAGCTCAGTTTGCCACCCCCCCCCCCCCCAACTCCCAGTCTTTCGCTGTGGCTTAAGCGATGCGTGCTATGTGAAAAAGAACTGTGCATGACGTCATGTAATACTTGCCCTTGAGATTACCACGGTGTTTAGTTAGAATGATAATTGTAATTGTTAGTCGAGGCAACCATGTGCCAATATCAACTTCTTTTCAGGGCAACAACGTCCCAGTTTCAACTTCAAGCCAAAGAATTGACACACTCACACGTTTTCATTGTTCCCTTTCCGGGGGTCTTGCGGTTGCTTCATTTCTGCTATGAGACTTTGGTTTATTAATAAACAAAAACGTATCGTTAAAAGTTAAAAGTAAGGGTCTAAAAGTCAAAACCTGTAAGGAACACGGACAAGCTTT
>JAHWFP010107100.1:461-17728 GCA_023313725.1 Lithobius niger
AAAAAAAAACGAAATTAAGTACAAAACAGATGGTGGCACCTCCTAGCAGAAAGTGCTAATAACTCCCAGTGCTTACGAAATCAAAGATTTGAATAAATTTCTGAAATCAGCGATGGATGCAAATGGTCACAACAAGGATGCCATTTCTATTCTTCTGAATCTAAATACTTTAAACCAACTTGATAATTACCGACGCGAACTATGGAATATCCTTTTCAGGTGACAAGAGCTTGGCTCGAGTCTTGGGGTTTGACTCGGGCAAGTACGTGAGAAGTCGAGAGTCAAAATACTGTCGACTTTATAAGTATCAATACAATTTTCGTACACGTCGATATCATCGGCAATTCGTACCTAAACAGCGACACTCAGCCTACTTTATGTTCCTTTTATCCCAATTCCCCGCCCGGGTACAAAATCATAGTGTTCCCGCATAATTTAATTTACCTTCCGGTTATTACCAACTTAAGCAGAAATATAAGAGTTTGGCTCACATCTCAGACCAACGAACTGTTGGATTTAAATGGCGAGACGCTCACGGTGCGTCTTCATTTGAGATCTACGAATTAGGTAAAAAAGGATAAAAATGCTCGTATTTGGAAAAAAAGGGAAAGGAATCTTTCTTAATTTTAATTCTAATAATAAAAAAATCAAACGGTTTGACGGGTCGAAACAAAGCTTTCATCAAATTTATAATAACACTCAGAAAATGAGCGTAGTAGAAGATTACTTAAAAATCAACGAACCTTTGGTGTACGATTTCTCCGTCGAGTCTTAAACCTACCACGAAAACAACCCTATCGGTGGCACTAATCTCAACAAGGTAAATTCAAAGCTCCCATATTCCTGTTTTCTAATATTAGATACTATCTTGGTGATAAACAAGTCGACGAGTTAAATTATCCCGGGTTTAGTACGCTGATGTAGTGAATGCTCCTTACGAATAATAACAATGTTATAACAATGTAAAACAATCAAGTTGGTCGTTTAGAGGCTCCTAGCCCCTGAACCACTTGACCAATTAGAAAGGTCCATACGAAAAGAGGACATCTCCCGAGTCATACCTGTAAATTGAGCTATGAACCAGCTTTATTCACCGCACGGAAGAATTTATTTTCGTGATACAAAAAAGGCGTTACTAGTAGTAAGTAGTAAGTATTAATTAGGCAAATATCAACGTTATTCATGTTGTTTTTTCAACAAGAAACGTTAAGCTGTGTCACTAACAATGACTTTTATGTTGTCAGGCGACCAAAGTCTCCCGATCAAAAGAGTTTCATCCTTTTCTGTCGCATTGTTATTTATCCTCAGATGGCTGTTTTCATACATGGTAATACGTATATGAGCATGGTGACCACTAGACATGTTGTGTCATTACAGCAAAACTACCTTTGCTGTAATGACACAACATGTCTAGTGGTCACCATGGTCATATATGTATTTTATCTGGATGTTATCGTTTATCTTGGCAGGCGACACACTAGCGTGTGTCTTGATAACGACTGGGGTTTATTTATTTATTATTTATTATTTATTATTTATAAAAATTTTTTTTCGTGGGAGTTATCCCAAGATATAGAAGGCTAACTAAGTACCTTAGCGTCGAAAAGTTGTCTTTACCCTTCAAGTAACTCTAGTCGAAAAGCGTTTTAAAATTGATAAATATTTTTCACTGTCCCAGAACCACCAAACTTTTGAAAAATAGTGCAAATTTACTATATTTTGAAAAATTTAAATTGAAAGCAAAATTGATAGACAAAAATGGAATAGTGTGGAAATGGTAGATGTCCCCTGCAGCAATACAAGTAAAATCATTTTGAATTCATTAAATATTTTCCACTGCCCCAGAGGCACCAACGTTTTGAAAAATAGCACAAATTTATTATATTTTGAACAAATTTAATCAAAAACGAAAATTTATGAATTGCACAAAAATAGGACATTGTTGAATGTTGAATGTTCGTCTGTTATTTCCTTGATATGAATTACAATCTTCTTGCTTCATTCGTCTAGCTGTCATAGTGTAATTCACTATGACAATTTCATAGCAAAATAGGGCATTTCCAAACGCGGTTCACTCTCCCAACATTGCAGCATCCTGTGACAGATTTTGGTTGTCCGACAGATCGTCAGCAGCTGTAGCCTCAGCTATTCCTTATGACGTTAGCCTTATATCAAAGGAAGACACGTCTAAAGAAGTAGACAAAAGGAAAATAATAAAAGTAAGACACAGATGTACTACTAAACTTCAAAAGAATTCCAGTTTGCTAACATGCAGCTGCAGCTTTTCTTTGATGGAAAGACAAGAGTTCAACACAAATGAGAAATGGAGAAAAAGTACACAGTAAACAGTAAATGAATAGCATATATCATTAATCCAAGAGCCAGGATCTGCATACTTTAGCCACGTGTACCCTGTATGTGGCACGGCAGCGAGCATTAAAGACACAATTTTCTAATTCTTTAGTGATAGTAAGATAGTCACAGAGATATTGTTGGCTGTGATGGCACAGGTGTCAACATGGGACACACTGGACTAATTTTTATGTCAAACCAGCCAGGACCATACACTTTAACAACAAAATTCACTAATATTTCTAGTGCGTGAACTAATGCCTGAACTGTTCGTGTGAGTAATGTTTCTAGGTTTGCAGGATTTTTGTGTTGCAATATACAATCGGAGAATCCAGTTTACCAGTGTCAGCAACCTTGAATGTAACATTCGTCCTGGATCTTTGTTTACTAATTCATTGGGGCACTGTCCTGACTTAATTCCATGAGAAATATCTAGTAGATACTGCTGATCACTGCGTCAGGGACAGAAGGCAACACACAAACAATTACTTGAAATATAACCACTGGCGTCTTTTCACATTTTTCTAATTGACTGCCAATAATTTCAGAAAAGGAGCAAGGCCCTTTCGTACTACCATCTATGTGTTGTATAAGATGTTGTAATGGTAGTTCAACCAAATGTTCTTCCATTAGATGAGTACCCCACCGGTACGTCCTGTGTTGACATTTCTGCCAACTCGACCAACAACTGTTACCTTCTACGTAGCTGTCTTATTATCACTAAAGAATTAGAAAATGTGTATTTAATGCTCGCTGCTGACCCGGATGCAGGGGACACGTGACTCAAGAATGCAGGTCATGGCTCTTGAATTAATGATATATGCTTTTCATTTACTGTTTTCCTGTGTAGTTTATCTCCATTTCTTACTCGTGTTGAAGTCTTGTCTTTCCAACCATCAAAGAAATTCCCCTGCATCTGCATGTTGGCGAAACTGGCATTATTTAAAAGTTCGGCTCTGCGTCTGTGTCTTTCTCTTCTTATTTTACTTTTGTCTACTACTTTAGACGTGTCTTCCTTCGATGTAAGGCTAACATCGTAAAGAATAGCGGAGGCTACAGCTGCTACTGATCTATCAGATAAACCAAACCTGTCACAGGCCACTGTCAATGTTGGGAGAGTCTGTCTCGTTTGGGAATGGCCCCGTTTTGCTGTGGAGTTGGTATAATCTAGGTTATAGGGGGGGGGGGATTGAGGCTTAATGGCGCGTCGACAACTTGGTCATTAGCGCCAACCTCAGTCACAGTGCAGTGGTCCGGGTTGCCACTGCACCACACATTACAGAGATGTTATTCAAACCCCTAATCTAAATCTTGTCATACATCTGTACCTCCTGCAAAAATTGGAAAACACCGGACAGGAGGACAGACTTATCGCCCAACTGACGCGCAATGTCATGTGGAAGATGGAACCGACGACGAACACCATCAAGATGGCGACAATCAACAAGTAAGTGCCGGACCGTAAGTGGCCGTCGACACCAAGAACATTCAGGAGGGTCAACCCCCCGCAAAAGGAAACAGTGAGTAAGTCGGGTGTGACCAATTCGCAAACGGGCCAACACAACCTCCTCACGGCGACTGTAGCGACACGCCGAGTCGGACTTCGGCCCATCAGTAAACAGGCGCTGATAACCGGCGTACTGAGAACTCAGCCGCCGGAACTCCTGTAAGTACCTTGCTGGTAGAGTGGAACCCTTCGGGAGGGACGCCAGAGCAAAAATGAAACTGCCACCTGGGACAAGCCAAGGGGCAACTGGCATTCTCCCAAGCCTCAAGACGCAGGGCATTTCAAAGGCTATCTCCTGACAGGACTGCTGGAGCCTATCGCGGAAATCACCCTTACCCACCCTGCGTCTACCGACTCGCAAGTCTGGCCCAAAAACCATGGACCAAGCAGGACTGGATTGCACAGCACGCAAACGCACAGCATACTGAATGGCAAGCTGTCGCCGACGAATGGCCAAAGGTGGCTCCGAGGCCTCAGCATAGAGGCTGACCACTTGAGAAGTTCGAAAAGCCCCAGTTGCCACACGCAGGCCACTGTGATGCACAGTGTCCAACATCCGGAGAGTGGAGTCACTAGCCGAATCATAGACCATACACGCATAATCAAGTTTGCTGCGGACAAGGGCTCGGTAGAGGCGCAACATGGCAGCGCGATCGGCACCCCATGAAGTGCCCGACAGGACCCGCAAGATGTTAAGCGCCCGCAAAGCCTTGTCTTTAAGATGACGTAAGTGTGGAAGCCAAGACAACCTGGAATCGAACACCAGACCCAGGAAACGTGCCTGTGGGACAACAGGAATTTGTGCCTGTCCCAAGTACAGGCAAGGATCCGGGTGTAGTGTTCGTTGGCGGCAAAAGTGGATGCACACAGTCTTGTCCGGAGAAAACCGAAAACCATTACTTACCGCCCAGGTCTGGACTTTGTTAATTGCCAGCTGTAGCTGCCGCTCGCAGGTCTGCATGCGAGCTGCCCGAAAGCGCAGACCGAAGTCATCGACAAACAATGACTGGGGAACAGCAGCTTGCTGAGCAATGGGGTTGATCCCTACAGCAAACAAGACGACACTAAGAACACCTCCTTGAGGCACACCATTCTCCAAGACAAACGGGCGGGAAAGAGTCGCCCCGACACGAACGCGAAAAGAACGGCCTGAGAGGTAAGCAGAAAGCAACAGTGGCATCTGTCCCCTCAAGCCATAGTTATAGAGATTACGGAGAATCCCATAACGCCACGTCGTATCATACGCCTTCTCCAAGTCAAAGAAAACCTGAACCAGATGATGACGCAGGCGAAAAGCCTCCCTCACATCTGATTCAAGGGCAACTAGATGATCGATAGTTGACCGAAACCGTCGAAAGCCACACTGGGACACAGATAAAAATCCCCGTGATTCCAACACCCACACCAACCGCTAGGTTATAGCTAGATGGATGAAGTAAGAAGATTGTAATCCTTATTCAAGAAGTAACAGATCAACATCCAACAACCAACATTACTTTATTTTTGTGGAATTCATCAATTATCATTTTTGATTAAATTTGTTCAAAATACAGGGTGAGTCAAAAGTATCGCCCCAGTGGATTTGGCAGTTGCATGATTTGGTTTAGCCACCAAACAACCATCGATCGTTGCTAACGAAGAAGGGGGCCACGTTTTGAAATCATCCAGGGGAGCCCCCGCACACTGCCACCTTTAAATACATTTTCCACTTCCCGTTCCTTTTGGAATAGGGCATAGCTCCCAATTTGAGATATGTGCGGACAGTCAATGCAGAAAACAGCATGTAAATCGGTCTGCAGTAGCTAGAGCTATGACTAAAATAAATTAGTACAAATGTTGGTTTTATTGCATAAAATAACATCACGAGCATTTGTGTGAATTGGTTGGTTGCATGTAACAATTACAGTAGAGAATAGTAGACATAACGAAATTGATAAGGGTTCGGCTAGCACATGATTGTGCACATGTGGCACACTGGCGTTCAGCATAAAGGAACCGGAAGTGGAAACTTTATTTAAGGGTGGCAGGGTGGGGGAGGGGGAGACCTGATTGATCTCAATATTTAATGCTCTAAGTGTCAACAAAAGAACTTCTTACTCACTGATTTCCGGGAAGGAAGGTAATTCCCTAGTTGGTGTCAGGACAGCGCATTTGTTGAAACATGTATTTCAACCTCGACATACGGTTCAAGGTCGAACACCAGTTTGTTAAATGTGCTACAAATCTGTGCTAGTCGAACGTTATTTCGTTACGTTTCATATTGCCTACTGTAATTATTACATACAATAAACCAATTCACACAACTCTTCATGATGTAATTTTATGCAATAAAGTCAACATTTGGACTAATGTGTTTTGGTCATAGCTCGTGCTGTTGTGGACCGATTTACATGCTGTTTTCTGCATTCACCATGAATTGACTGCCCGCATATATTACAAATTTGGATCAATGCCCTATTCCTAAAGGGACCGAAAGTGGAAATTTTATTTAAGTGGGCAGGGTGGAGCACCCCTGGATGATCTCAAAACTTGGCCCCCTTCGTGGTGACCAATGATATATGGTTGTTTGGTGGCTAAACCAACTCATGCAGCTGCCAAATCCACTGGGTCGATACTTTTGACTCACCTTGTATAGTAATTTTCACTATTTTTCAAAACTTTGGTGCCCCTGGGCCAGTGGAAATCGTTTATTGAATTAAAAATGTTTTTTTTTTTTACATACATTACTGGAGGGATACGGACCATTTCCACACTATTCCATTTCTCTTTATCGATTTTGTTTTCAATTCAAGTTTTTCAAAATATAGTAAATTTGCACTATTTTTCAAAACCTTCGTGTCTCTGGGGCAGTGAAAAATATTTACCAATTTTAAAATGTTTTTAGACTTAGGTTACTGAAGAGTAAAGACAACTTTTTCCACACTATTCCATATTTGTATTTCCAAATTTTATTTTTTTCGAGCCACCCTACTAACTAAGTACCTTTTATAGTCAGGATAACGACTAGGGTTTAGTTTTTTAGGGTTTATACCATAGATGTAACCATTTGTGTAGGGAAATGAAAGAATTAGAATTGCCTCCCTGCTCCACCGATAATTTGCAGCCACATCGGAGTTCTGGTCGGCCATGCTCCTCCGTAAAAAAATGTGCACGGTGAACAAACCAGCAACACTACAGAAAAAAACCTGCAAAAATACTCAAATAGACATTATTTTTAGTGTTTTGAAATGCCTAGATCATACTTGGTTTTCAAAGTGTATAGCTGTCAATGTTATAATTATTCACATAATTCTGGCTTTAGGTATCCTTTGTGTGACGTTTATCCTCAGAATTATTTCGCTCGAATAGCCACTCGAACGAATGAGTATGTGTCCGACTGAGTTTATTGGCACCATAATACTCACAAACGTTTTTGTACGTATTGAGTGGTGAAAGACAAATTCTCCTTGAGCTTATTCTGAGGCCTTAGGATGAGGGGGGGGGGGGAGATGAGGCTTAATGGCGCGTCGACAGCTTGGTCATTAGCGCCAACCTCAGTCACAGTGCAGTGGTCCAGGTTGCCACTGCACCACACATTACAGAGATATTATTCAAACCCCTAATCTAAATCTTGTCATACATCTGTACCTCCTGCAAAAATTGAAAAACACCGGACAGGAGGACAGACTTATCGCCCAATTGACGCACAATGTCATGCGGAAGATGGAAACGATGACGAAAACCATCAAGATGGCAACAATCAACAAGGAAGTGCCGGACCGTAAGTGGCCGCCGACACCAATAACATTCAGGAGGGTCAATCCCCCGCCAATGCGCAAACGGGCCAACACCACCTCCTCACGGCGACTGCGGCGACACGCCGAGTGCCATTCCTCAACAGTGCCTTTAATAGCTCGTAATTTTTTGCCGTCCTGTCCATCCCACGAGGCTTGCCAAAAAGCGTGTAACCTCAGACGCAGAGTTGGAAAGGCGTTCGAGGGAACAAGGCTGAGATCTCTTCCGAGAGGGCCAGAAAGGGCCCCTTTTGCTGCAGAATCCGCTTGCTCATTTCCTCCTATCCCAACATGGGCCGGGATCCAGCAGAAAAGCACGGTTTTCCGCTGGCCAGGCAAGCGGGAAAGCAAAGCTTGGACACGTTGTGTTAAGGGGTTCCGAGGATTGTAATTCGCCAAGGAATCCAGGGCACTCATGGAATCGCTAAAGATAATGAAATGCGTGCCTTGAAGGTCAAGGATCCATTCCACCGCCAAACCGAGAGCCAAAAGCTCTGCAGAAAACACAGACTAGCCTTAGGATGGTAGATAAATTATTGTGCTGTAATTAGACATGACAGTTCTATTTCTTTGGTTGTGTGTGAATGGTGAAATATTCCAAGTGCTACTCGTATCATGATGGTTTAATAATTTTCAAAAAAGCTTTTCACACATTGTTCTACAATTCTTGTGGTGTGTGGGGAGTATGTATGGATGTGAGGTACCATGAAGAAAGAAACCGTCCCACGGACCCATCTGCGGGGGTTTCCTGGTGGGTTGCTCAAAATGAGTTGCTCTGCGTTATTCCCCCTATTACTGTCCGACTCTGATATCTGAGTTGCTGCTTCCTTCCTTTTGGCTTCCCTGGGAGCAATCATAAAGCAATGCATGCGCTGCTTGAAGGAGTTACAAATCGTATCTGTTCCTCCTAGAGTTAAAAGGTTTTTCTTGGAATTGTACCCACCTCATTACGGTACTGACTGATATTTTGTTAAACTACATTTCCTGTAACAAGACAATTAAAATCCATATGCTAACCTGATGAGTAGAACTGAGTTACAGCCTCCGGTGTTTGTAGAGTGTACACTTTCGATGAAAACACTGACAGCTTTTTTTTCTCATATGGCTGACGAAAAAAACGTAAAGCGCACATGTTCTTCAGATCAACACAAACCATAATAACAATTACAAACAAAAAAGTCAAGTGTGCCATAAAAAAAACAGGTATTAAATTCAATTTCCTGCCCACAAAAGGGACATGGGGCAGGAATGGGTCGAATTACCAACGACTTACATTTATTGAAGTTTTGCTTTACTTGTTAAAATGTACAGGGATAAAAATTTAGGATTTTGAATTTAAATAATGAAAGGTACAATTCAGAAAATTGCAACTGTTTAAGTGCTGTGTGCTTTAGGAATAATTTAATTCGTATAAAAAACGAATGTACGAATTAAATTATTCTTTAATTGTGCTTTGATTATGTAAATTCAAAATCTTAAAATTGTTATCTGGATAATTTTTACATGTAAAGTAAAACTTTAATAACATACCCCTTTTTGACGACACACTTGACGTTTTTGTTTGCAAGCCATGTACATTTTTTTATGGCTATGGCGTTTTTCTATGGCTATGGCATTTGTTGCCTAACTTGGCACGGACGATTAATTGTTGGCAGTAATTTTTTTTATTTGCAAAGGTGTGAACGCGCGCATGCAGTGATTATTGCTGCCCACTTTGAAACATTTCTACTCAGCTGTGAAAGCATGCATCTACGACATTAATATACCATTATATCGCCTCTTGCTACCAATTTCGAGACCATCAACTGCTTAGAAAAGACATAACACGTGCATGTAGAATGGACCTGGCGTTTGCTGATTTGTATTGTTCAATAAATGGTTAAAACAATGTAAAACAATAAAACTGATCGTTCAGGGTCCAGTAACTATGGAAGGGCTCGACCAATTATAAAATTGGTCTCTTTGACGATGAAGACTGAAGAACCAGGAAGTTTCTGGCTTATACCATGTTACGATTTTAGGTTTATAGTGCGGTAGTTTTTTCCGAAACGGTGGCAGAACTAAACCAAGACGTACAACTACACGCAGTGAACAGTTTTCAAATTTACGTGTGGCTCCCTGCTTTCACTCTTGAACAGAATTGCATTCTTTTTTATATAAATATATATTCCATACCTGTCTACTATCTGGCCAATTTTGGTGGAAATTCATTGAATAGGACAAAAGATATTAACTGTTTAAGTTTTGCTAGAGGGAGGCATTCAATCATATATTATACACGGCACGTATGATAAAATATAAACACGCTGGACTCGAGTCTTTGGAACCATGCAGGCAACGTGCTGACCTGATTTTTAACTTTCAACATCGTCTAAGGGTTTATAGCAGTTGAACTGTCCTTCTCTTATCCAAGCCGTTATTTGTCCACTCGAGGCCATTCACTGAAATTTGCCATACGAGCAGTGAGTGTGGGTTGCAGGAAAAATTGTCTCAGCATCAGAGTGATGAGTGCTTGAAACGCCTTTTCTGATGAAGCTTTACGCGTAGGCTCAGTCGGCCATTTTAAGTATCTTTTGGGCAATACTCGTCAACGGGAGTTTTAGAAGAGGCCAGAATTCGTTTCTTAACCTTGATCATGTTTTAACCGTTCTAGTGATCCATTAAACTTTGACAGGGACTAACTAGTTTAAGTGACCCCAAACCCTTGTAGCTCCCTTGTAGCTTCTGTGGGGGCAAAAACATTTTAATACGAGAATATACCTTCATAATTTTCTGACATCAACTAACCAATAGGAAGCCAATAAACACCAGCCACCAACCAATCACGCCTCCTTAACATTGATTAAACGACAGCATGGTATTTTATCACATTAAACTATCAGCCTCGTCCCCCATCTTGGTTTTTACGATCGACTACCATGATATTTTGTTTTCCGCAGTATAATGAACGTTTGAAAGAACTGCGTTTGGTAGGCCTAAACCAATAGACAAATTACACAATATTTGAGTTCCCAGTGATATGCATTTAATCTTTAGTTACCATGGTGACAGAAGATGGGCAGCTCAAGTGCGGTAGGCCGCTTTCATTAGGTTAGGCTTATTGCTGCTACTACGTGAAGCGTAGCAGTAAAGGCAACACCCAGTATGTAAATATTACGCGGCACTTGAATTAGCCGGACATCGTACAAAATAAATTAACAATAATTGTCGTAAAACTTAGTATTTTTACGGCGCATATTATATTCTAAATCTAAGAAACAGCATTTTCGTTAAAAATAAAACACGTATTTACTTTGTTGAAGCGCTCTGACAAGCTACTTCCTCCTATCACGGTGAATTACTTTCGGTTTCGATAAATTTATGAAGGATCGTTAGGGAAACAAAACTGCTTTATTTATGAAGGCGGTAGAAAATACCATTCCTATAAACACTAACCGAACCAGTAAGTGGATTTGGCAACAAGGTGTACGCTTTCATCATTTCGTGCACACAGGAATTGTGAATACAACCAAAGTGCCATTGCCGTATTATACGCAAGTTGAAGTGATATTTAAAGGAGACGGTATATTCTCGTTTCAAATACAACTCGAGCGTCGTTTTAAGTATCAATAAATTTTCTCAACCACTCGTTACATTCCCAAGCTGGAAAAATATCTCTTGCAAGTGCTCGGTAGTTTTTTCAGCTTCGGAATGCAACTCGTGATTAAGAAAATAAATCGATAAAAAACTACGCTCTTATGACATTATTACTGATAAAGAGTATGGGAAATTGTACGTAGTAAAATACCTTAGACGAGGCTTATCCAGGAGTATGGTGGTAAGGTGGTGCAACTGGAATACAGTGTTGCACGCACGGTGCAAGTTTGAGTTCTGCTGGGAATTATAGTTGGGTCTAAGTAAAGTTGGATATTTTTCATAGGGGTACAATTTTTAGTAAGATTACTCACTCCCATAGTATTAGTTTGCCAGTGTAATGTAGTGTAATTTTTTTCTTGAATTGGGTTTTTTTCACGGAACAATAGAAGGAAGAAATCAGGCTAGTGCTTGGTTAATAAAAAGTGTTTGTCATTTTCATAGGAAGTCTTCCCATATTTGATGTTACGGAGGACTAAACCATGTTCTGTAATTCTGTGCAACAGGGGAATGCGTGGTTTCTTCTACATAAATGTTAGAGAACCCTGTGTGTGTGTGTGCAAGGGACAGAATACAGATTGTGACGAACCTCTGATGAAGGCATTAGCCACTAAAGTGTTTATTCCATGTTTACAACCTTCAAAATGTTTATTACAAAACCATTATTAATGTGGTCGACAGTTTACAAAGTTGGTTTTGTTACAAAACCATTCGTACAAATTCTCATCGGTTCCATTTCATGTTACAGGGTGATTCAGGAGGACCACTAATGCTTGTAAAAGACGGTCGCTGGGAGCTGATTGGCATTGTTTCATGGGGCCGAGGTTGTGCATGGGCTAACGCTGAGGCTGCATATACTAAAGTCAACCAATTCTTAGACTGGATCAACAAGACAGCCATAAATGCTAAGTCGTGTCCTCGATAATACGACAACGTGAAAAATAAATTTTTTAAATAAAGTTTTATGTTTATCTACTTGACTAAACAAATCTTTCATCTAATTACCACGTTTGAAAACATGGAAAACAACGCCATGCTACAACATGCTTTCGAAAAAACTATAATAAAACACAAAACGTATCGTGAAAATATGATCAAAACACTTACGCGTTAGGTTTCTTTAAGGAAACGTTGTAGTGACTCATCCTGCCTCAGCTCCTGTTAACGTCAATATTGGACGAACTGATGCCGGGACTGATGACCCAGCATCTTGATTCCCTTGAGCTGAGCCTGGATGACGATCTTAAGTGTGCCCTGCCTCTATTATTGAAACTCAACTCACTGTATTGTTGTGCATTCCGTAATCAAATCAATTGTTAAGCATGCGCTTTGCCTTGCCAACATATTGTTAATTTTAAGTAAGATAATATTTTTCATTCCAAGCCTCCATTCGATCCCAAATCTCCCGTAAGTAATCTTTGGCTTATCAATTAGAAATTTGTTCCTTTTTCCTCCCCAATTTCCCCAGTCCGCCACATTTAAGCCATCATGTCCCTGTTAGTCATTATATTTTAGCCATTACATTAACATTAATTAAGAACTGTTTGGTTAAGTCGTGGCAGGCGAGGCTATGTGTAAAATCCAGCATTAATGAACCATCAAGTAGTGAACCCAGCCAAATCTCTTCTTGATTATTGAATTTCACACACTGAACCATCTCCCATACACTTTAGTTTTATCACATTAGGATCGCCCACTCCCCCAGAACCTCTACATTTTTGGTGCATCCCTCCACTCCCCTGTCCTGTACCCGTTTAGGGCAGTTTACAAGTTTTAATAGAAACAATGGACGAAGACACGCCACGTTACCCGCTTCGTGCAACAAAAGCGAGGCTGGAAGCATCCAGATTCATCACGATTTCGACGCCAGCAACTGTTTTGGACGATATAAAAAGTAGTGAGCAAGCCACAACAGAAAATTCGCCACCTACCGTTTCTCTGGACGATTGTTTTGACCGTTCTGTTGCTTTAGAAGCTCAGGATCAGCATGAAGATGTGAATCCATTCCCAATTGCAAGTCCTTTTTACGTGGATTACAGTAGCAGGTTCCTTCAGTATCAGCCAGAGAGTTCACCAACAACCAATGTTTATGTTCATTCATCACCAGTTAGCCCTGGGCCTTCAGGACGTTTGGATAAAGAGGAAGGTTTGACTCTACCCAGGAGGGAAACTGATGCTCATTCTGTCTATGGTTCACCACCACATGTTTCAGGCAGCAAAAGTAGTGAAAAACGACAGATGACAAGGAAAACTTGTAAGAAAATTACATCAAATCCAGTTCATTCTACTCCAGTTTTCAACCAGTCCTGGTCCAGCAGTAGTAAGCCATTGGAGAGGATAACTGCAGCTCAATTGGATGAAGAAGGCAGACAAGCTAATATTAAAAGAAATGACGATTTTCGACGTAACCTTTTACAAAAGAAGATTCGAGAGGAAGTATTAAGCAGTGTACCTGAGCCATTTTCTGCACCTGTTCAGCGTTTACTCCCTTGAAGACAGCAACTTTCAAACGAACCAATTCTTGGCCAACCTGAATCTGAAGGAAGTTATCTCCCAAGCACAACTTCTTCAACTGCCAGAAGTTTTGAGTCTGACCAGTATTCCATCAATTCTAGAGAAGAAGAAATGAATTTAGACGATTTTACTTCAAATTTGTCGTCAGACCAGCTGAAGTTTTTATTAAATTCGTTACCATCAATCCTAGCCAGGAGTTTGGCTGAACATCGCCATTCAGACCCCTTGAAGAATTCCAGAAGAGAACCAGTAACTCCTCCTATGCGTCTGTCAGCCCCTGCAGAAGTTTTAGCAGCAACTCGTGGGTTTGTCACTGACCCTGCTTCATCGTGTGGCAGAGTTGTGCCCATTCAGAAGCCACGACTGCACAAAACGTCGAGTATTACTGGTTCCTCAACTGAAAAAGAGCAGGAAATTAGATGCAAAGATTGGGTTAAAAACGTAAGTTCAGAAAACATCAATTTAGCATCACTTAAGGCTGTAAGCTTACCTGATCCTTCAGAAGTGCATGTTTTGGGCGATGGTTTTCCATTTAGTGATTCTCAGTTACAAATGATTGAAAATAGTAGACCAAAAGGTAAATCTTTAACTGTTAAGGTTCCTTTAGCAAAGAATACTATCCCTAAACAACTTGTTGAATCAGTTGAGTTAAAGTCTAATGTGTTGCCAGGCCAGTCAAAAGTTAATCTAGATTTAGAGGTGCGTAACGGTTCTAAATTAAAAACAAATCCTAAACTTTTAAGGACTCATTCGAGTTCTTGCAGTAGCAAAGCTAGTTCAGGAGTTTCTTGCTCTAAGTCTTGTAAGGATAGATATGAGGCTTTGGAAAATAAATTGGATCAGGTTGAGAAAATGTCAAAGGCTGTAATGGAGTTGCACATTAGTAAAAGAAATGAGAGTTTGGTTAAACCTTTAAAAGTTGACCGAATTTTGCCACCTTACACTCAGTTTCAAACTTATCCTTTGCATGTTCAAGACCAGCCTTTTTCAGATTTCAATCCACCAAATTTTCCAACCTGCACTGATCAGAATTTGGGTAATGTTCCTTTTTCTACAGCTACACCTGTGAACAGAGGGATAGACATTAAAGTTAAGGCTTTAGATTTACCTAAATTTAGTGGGCTAGCATCTTCTACTCCAGCATATGTGTTCCTGACTGATCTGTGTAAGATTAAGCAAGTGAAAGGTTATTCTGATGAGGAATTTTTAACTTGTTGCATTCCTTTAGCATTAACAGAGGAAGCTTATAGATGGTTTTACCAGCACCCACCCTTTTCATCTTATAGGGAATTTTGTACAGCTTTTAAAAACACCTTTCACCCTCCTTCTAAAAATAGGCGTTTAGTTGCAACATTACGTCAGACAGTTCAGGGGTCAAATGAAAATTTCCAGACTTTTTTTCGAAGATGTGAGGCAATTACTTCACAACTTGATGATAGTTACTCTGTTGAGGAACTTATCGAAATCATCAAAGAAAATCTGTCTGAAAGGTTTCAACCTTATACTTGTCAGAGGGATTTTTCAAACTTGGTCGAATTTTACAACTACGCAACAAGAATGGAAACATACCTAGCTTCAAAAACTGGCCATAATTTATCTGTTGACGCACCCATACCTACTTTGTCTAACCCGAACGTGTCTGTAAACAATCAACGCCGTTCTGCCAATTCTGTACAGGCCCCTGTAGTGTCTTCACCTGCTGCGGCGGCACCTGCAACAGAGAGAAAATTTTGTCAGTTGCATAACACTGCTAATCATGACATAAGTTCCTGTTTACAAACTATACAATTAGTTGAGGATGTTAGGGCAGGCAATTTTTCTATTCGTAAGTTAGTTGCAGATTTAGCTCGTTCTCAACCAGCAACTGTTGCCACTGCTCTAACTAAACAAAACGATCAGCAGCTTAAAACTCAGCCTAAATCATTATTTTCTGGTTTAGACAAAGCCAGAGGACAGGCAGTAGTTTGTAACGAATGCTTTAAATCTGGGCATTTAGCTAAAAATTGTTGGATGAAGCATCCTGAGCTTCGCCCAGCTTGGGCTTCAAACAGTGTCAACACTAATGTGAGCCAGCTCTCACAGACAACTCAGGGGTTAAATCCAAATGCTCCCCCTTACCCAAAATAATCAGGCGACAACTTCAATCTGGCTTTGCAGTGCCGTCGCCGCAAGATCATTGGTACGGTGACCAGTTACCTGACGACCCTCATCGAATACCCAGAGGGATAAGGGCTGAGCGTCCAAAAAAAATAGATTATCTTGGACTTCCCCGTATAGTTAAGGGTTCTGAGGAGCCCCAAAATAGCCCTTGTGGCTACGTTGGTGTGCGAATCGGGGATGAAATTGCTGATGCACTTTTGGACAGTGGACCAAGCCTTAGTTTTGTGCACGAGGGCTTACACGACGATTTGATTAATTTGGGTTTCAAATTCAAAAAGCGGGAATATCGGGTGGATTTTCTGACTTGGTCAGGGATGATTTTAAATTATAATAGAAATTATTGGTTTTGGCATCCATTCAAAGGCGACGTGTATGCTCTCCGTAGGAACCCCTTGCGCTTGCTCCCTCCCACTGTAGGTGCGATTGTTGGCAACGCAGAGCTACAACCCACCCTGGAGCAGATCCGTGAAAAGGTGAATAAAATTGACATTTTGGACTCAGATCAAAAGGAACAACTTTTTGTTTTGTTAGTAACGTATCGCCATGCATTTTCTACAAGAGTAGGAAAATTTAAACATTGCCCTCCCATGGTGATAGATACTCGCGGAGCCCCTCCTGTAGCTTGCCACCCCTACCCTTTAAGCTATTTAGGTAAACAGAAGGTTGCCGATCATGTTAAAAATATGCTTGACCTAGGCGTAATAGGTCCTGGTTTTAGTGAACACTGCTGCCCCGTATTTCTAGTGCCGAAAAAGGACGGAACGTCTCGTTTGGTGGTGGATTATGTCCTTCTCAACCGGAACGTGCAGCGTGACCCATTTCCACTACCACTCATTGATACACTCATTGCACGTTACGACAAATGTAAATCCCACAGTAATTTGGACCTAACTATGGCATATTGGCACGTGACCTTGGACCCTGAGAGCAGCAAAATAGGGTCATTTGTCACTACTGAGGGCCATTACCTTCCTCTTCGTGCTCAATTTGGCATGAGGAACAGCAGAGCCAATTTCTGTCGTGCAATGTCGCAATGTGTCGAAGCGATACGTCACCTAGGATGCATCGATTATGTTGATGATCTTGGGATCGGTTCAAGGCTCTGGAAGGAGCACCTGATTGGCCTGGAAGCAGCATTGTCTATGATGGTGAATGAAGGGTTATCAGGCAACTTCAAAAAATCAGAGTTTGTGGTTAAGGAACTACTCGTTTTAGGTTATTTGGTCACTGACGATGGCGTAAAAGCAAATCCTGCAAAAGTACAGATTTTACAGTCTTGGCCAACACCAAAAACTGTGAAAGAAGTACGAAAATTTGTAGGATTAGCA
>JAHWFP010107102.1:0-11267 GCA_023313725.1 Lithobius niger
ACAGGCACGTTTCCTGGGTCTGGTGTTCGATTCCAGGTTGTCTTGGCTTCCACACTTACGTCAGCTTAAAGACAAGGCTTTGCGGGCGCTTAACATCTTGCGGGTCCTGTCGGGCACTTCATGGGGTGCCGATCGCGCTGCCATGTTGCGCCTCTACCGAGCCCTTGTCCGCAGCAAACTTGATTATGCGTGTATGGTCTATGATTCGGCTAGTGACTCCACTCTCCAGATGTTGGACACTGTGCATCACAGTGGCCTGCGTGTGGCGACTGGGGCATTTCGAACTTCTCCAGTGGTCAGCCTCTATGCTGAGGCCTCGGAGCCACCTTTGGCCATTCGTCGGCGACAGCTTGCCATTCAGTATGCTGTGCGTTTGCGTGCTGTGCAATCCAGTCCTGCTTGGTCCATGGTTTTTGGGCCAGACTTGCGAGTCGGTAGACGCAGGGTGGGTAAGGGTGATTTCCGCGATAGGCTCCAGCAGTCCTGTCACGAGATAGCCTTTGAAATGCCCTGCGTCTTGAGGCTTGAGAGAATGCCAGTTGCCCCTTGGCTTGTCCCAGGTGGCAGTTTCATTTTTGCTCTGGCGTCCCTCCCGAAGGGTTCCACTCTACCAGCAAGGTACTTACAGGAGTTCCGGCGGCTGAGTTCTCAGTACGCCGGTTATCTGCGCCTGTTTACTGATGGGTCGAAGTCCGACGTTGGCGTGGCGTGTGCTTGTGTGTGTAAGGGTGTAACGGTTGCCCATCGCCTTCCATCAGGCTATTCTGTGTTCTCTGCAGAGCTTTTGGCTCTTGGTTTGGCGGTGGAATGGATCCTTGACCTTCAGGGCACGCATTTCATTGTCTTTAGTGATTCCATGAGTGCCCTGGAGTCCTTGGCGAATTACAATCCTCGGAACCCCTTGACACAACGTGTCCAAGCTTTGCTTTCCCGCTTGCCTGGCCAGCGGAAAACCGTGCTTTTCTGCTGGATCCCGGGCCATGTTGGGATAGCAGGGAATGAACAAGCTGATTCTGCTGCGAAAGGGGCCCTTTCTGGCCCTCTCGGTAGGGATCTCAGCCTTGTTCCCTCAGATGCCTTTCCAACTCTGCGTCTGAGGTTACACGCTTTTTGGCAAACCTTGTGGGACAGACAGGACGGTAATAAGTTACGGGCCATTAAAGGCACTGTCGAGGAGTGGCACTCGGCGTGTCGCCGCAGTCGCCGTGAGGAGGTTGTGTTGGCCCGTTTGCGAATTGGTCACACCCGACTTACTCACTGTTTCCTTTTGCGGGGGGTTGACCCTCCTGAATGTTCTTGGTGTCGACGGCCACTTACGGTCCGGCACTTACTTGTTGATTGTCGCCATCTTGATGGTGTTCGTCGTCGGTTCCATCTTCCGCATGACATTGCGCGTCAATTGGGCGATAAGTCTGTCCTCCTGTCCGGTGTTTTTCAATTTTTGCAGGAGGTACAGATGTATGACAAGATTTAGATTAGGGGTTTGAATAACATCTCTGTAATGTGTGGTGCAGTGGCAACCCGGACCACTGCACTGTGACTCCTCCTGTCCGGTGTTTTTCAATTTTTGCAGGAGGTACAGATGTATGACAAGATTTAGATTAGGGGTTTGAATAATATCTCTGTAATGTGTGGTGCAGTGGCAACCCGGACCACTGCACTGTGACTGAGGTTGGCGCTAATGACCAAGCTGTCGACGCGCCATTAAGCCTCATTCCCCCCCCCCTCCAACGGCCATATGGAATTAAGTTTGCCATCGAGTCTATTTTCCCGATGAGGGAGTTTAGTTCTTGGAAGGAGAAGGTTGCTTGGTGTTGAAAGCGGCGTATGTGGTGCAGGAGGTCCTCCAGGTCTTTTGAGAGATGGTGAGATTGTGGCTGATTACAGATTGAACTAGACGCCTAGGAAAATGAAGAGCAGTTGTAGGGTGAGGCGTGATTTGGATTGGTTTACGCCGAAGCCCAGTTTGTTCAGAAGGCGAATTGTTTCATCTCTGTTCTGGTCGAGGCGGGTGGAACCCTGATCGTGGAGAGCCCAGTCGTCGAGATATGCACTTGCATGGATTTGGTTTTGGTGTAGGTGGCCGAGAATTGGTTTTAAAGTCATGGTGAAAATCTTTGGGGCAGTGTTCAAGTCGAATGGCAGACAGCGGAATTTGTAGACTTGATCGTTGTAGATGAAGCGGAAGTATTTCGTTGAGGATGGGTGGAGAGGTACGTGTAGGTAAGCATCCTCTAGGTCTACGGAGACTGTCCAGTCGTTTCGTTTGAAGGATTGACGAATTGTTTCCAGCGTTTCCGTTTCGAAGTGTGGGTTGTCAATGTATTTGTTTAATGGTTGAAATTCAACCTCAGACCTCCCGTTTTCTTTGGTCGAAGAAAGCTTATGATGTAAAAACCCGGGCTTGGGTTGGGGCGTTGGATGATTGCCCCTTTCGCGACAAGGAGTGCGATCTCGGCCGAAAGGGCTTCAGAGGCCGGTGACTTGAAGTTTGTTGGAGGGTAGCTTGCTAAAGGGTTAGGTGAGTGGAACGCTGGGCGAAAGCCTGTTTTGATTATTGAAAGAGGTTCGGAGTTGGGGTTTAGATTCTTCCATGCTGGGTAAAAGTGGCGAAGCCTTGCGCCGACCAGGAGGCCGGATAGCTTGAGATAGTCATCGTTTTCGGTTGGAACTGCGGCCGCCAGGTGATGAGTATCAGCTGCGGCGATCGGGGGTTGTAGCCCATTTTTGTTGAGGCCTTTGGTTGGTGCGGGAGTGGCTGTGTTGGTCAGCCAAAAGTACTGGTTTAGTTGGTTTTTTGGGTTGTCTTTCCGTGGTGATTTGCAAGGGTTGGATGCTTTGTTCTAATCTTCTGATGGTGAACGCCGTTTGTTTGACTTGTTTGAACGGAAAGATGACTTCTCTTGACGAAATGGCTTAAGCTTGCGGGATATGTCGAGATAAGGTGCCAAGGTCGGGATTAGGCCACGGAAGAGAGTGTCCGATTCATGAAGAGGTTGGTTCCGGAGCCGGTGTCTGGTTGACTCGTTTAGGTTTTTGGCAGATTTCAGAGCTTCTTCCCTTAATAAGAGAGTGTTGTTAAATAAGGCTCGTGTTGCCCAGTTGAGAGAGTGATATGTGGCGAAACTTGCTTTTTGAAAGAGTTCAGTTGTGAGAGATAAAAGGTTTCGGATTTCTTCTGGGCTAGCGTCTTCAGTAAGCTTTTCGCACAAGGCGTTGACTGCTGTGTTTAATACGTCGGGCTGTGAAGCGGCACGAAGGGTCATGCATAGGCACTTGTCATTGTCAAAAAAGACGACGGAGGGCACCTCGATGCGTTTGGGAATGACGAGAGCAGAGCCGAAGTCCAGCTTGACTTCGCTACAAAGGAATTCGTGTTCTGGGTAGATGTCAACATTTCTTAGATTCGTGGCACCATCGCCAAAAGTCCGAAAGACGTTTGATTCACGGCCGGGGCGGGGTGCAGGCGGGTCCGTGTCAAGTTGTAAGGGCTCACCCTTGCCCAAGAGAAAACCACCGTTCCGAAGGAGGCAGGTGAGAAGCGTTGTTGATTGGCCTAATAGGCTGCGTGGCTTTTCGTCTTTGTCGCGAAGGGCAAATCCAAATCCGGTCTTGAGGCCACGGTTGATGACTGGGGCATCAGCGGACTGTGATGGTTTGTACAGGAAGCAGTCTGGGACCGTTTCTTCCACAGTTTTGAGGAGGGATGCCAGGGAAATGGTTGGGTCTTACATATTGTCATCCGTGAACTGTATGTGTTTGGTGGGAGCGGACGGCGTTGCAACATCCTGTGTCGTGAAAGCAGTTGTTGCGAAAGCAGGTGTCGCGAAGGGAGAAGGTGCTAAACGCCTGCGTTGTTTAGCTCCTGGTGGAGGGGCAGATGAGTGGCGTTTGTGGCTGTCTTTACTTGTAGTTGAAGCGACCCAGTCTTGAGTGTCGGCGCGTTTCATGGATGGGGTGCAAGACGGCGGTGGTAAAGGTTGCGTTCTTGCGTGATGGCGAAATACTGTGTCAACAAGGACGTGGGCTTTGCTGCGGATCCCACTGTCATCACGGCATGACGATTTGGAGGAGAGATCGATGGGTGAGTTTTTACTAGAAAGGCCCCATTGAGATGAAGCATTTTGGAGTTTCCTTTTCACTTCCCTGAATAGTGCTTTGGCTTTTCGAAGATCATCATCTAAAGCCGCGTGGTCGAGCAGAGGCAGGGTGCGTTGTCCATCTTGAAGCGGTGAGTCATGCTCTTCATTTGCAACATGGTCGATCCGGACATGACCGGTCGCCAGTGATCGTCCGAAAGGCCATCATGGGTGGTACCGTCTTCGGTCGATGCCATGAAGATGTCGCGAAAGGGAAAGTCCAAACTCCAGAGATCGACGAGAATGTAGTGAACCTCTTGGAGGAAAATGAATGCCGATAACGGCCATGCTGCCACTTTATATAGAGGAGGACTGCGTCGCGCAGGTGCAGTGGGAGCATGCAAGCAGGCGGATACTCACAACCGAAAAACCTCCAGGGGACCATCACATTCGAGGAACCATCACATTCGAGGAATGTATTGCTAAAATTATCAGGTTAAAATATGTTTTGGCAAACAAGAAAGGGATATTAACTGAGAATTAGCCATTCTGAAAGTTTACATTATAGTTCATTATATTTAGGGACAAGCAAAATATGCAGATAGTTTATTCATAAGCCTTGGTAAAAAAAAAGAGTTTTTAGTTTTGGCACCATATGAACTGTTCCATTTAGGCAATTTTAAATTAAATTTTTTTCCGTTGTTTAACAATACTATTTACATCCTTTCAATTTTTAACAACGGAACTTTTTTTAAATAGATATGCCAATCTGTAAAGTTTTTTGTAAAGGGTATGCACAAATCCTTTGTAGTTTTAGGTTTTTTTTATCAGCTTTAAATAAATTTTTAATAATTGTATTTGAAATTTTGTAGTTTTTGTGATCCAGAGATCTCAATGCCGTTCAGTAAGTGTGGTACGATCCAAGGATCGTGTGCTCCGTCAAGAAGCAAGCATGCGGTTGATGTCAACGGGTTCATTTGATTGTGAAGAAAATGAAATCCGATCGTGGGTGTCAAGCTTCACTCTAAGAGGGGCACCACATTCGAAAATCCAAGATGGCTGCTGCACAACTATCTCAAATATGTTTTTGCCAAATAACGGCTTTGACAGAATAAAAGCACTAAAAGTAGTTAACGTTTTTAAAAGCCAGCAAGTGCACATGCATACAATAAAATGCGACGTTTCGGGATTTATTATCCCGTTGTCAAGCAAAAAATAAATTGTATAGCATAAGTGTATCTTGTGACTTGTAGCTTATGCTATAAAATTTATTTTTTGCTTGACAACGGGATGATAAATCCCGAAACGTCGCATTTTATTGTATAAATGTGCATTTGCTGGTTTTTCAAAACGTTAAATCGCATTGTTAGCACATCCAATGATAGGCCCATCCAAAATGGCAGCCGGTCAAATATTAGAATTTTCTCTGCATCCCTTTGTCTTCCTCAGGCCAAAGACGTCGTAAAAGGACGTAGGTGGCAGCGAAATGCTTCGTTCCATTTAGTTTGATTACATCCACGTCTTTTGCGGTATAAAACCCAGCGTGTGGGCCTCAGTGCCTTCTCCCTGGGAATAGGGGGGGGGGGGGCACTAAGGCAAACACGCTGGGTTTCAAACCGCAAAAGACGTTGTAGGTGTGATCCAACTAAATTGAACGATGCATTTTGCTGCCACCTACGTCCCTCTACGACGTCTTTAGCCTGAGTAAGACATGCAGTGCAAATTCCTAATGTTTAACCGGCTGCCTTTTTGGATGGGCTCATCGTATCGAAGCTATCGTTGCATCACTTTACTCGGCTAATGAAGACCTTCCAAATACGGAAATCCCCTTCCCCCATTTCATCGGAAATTTTTGAGTTTCTAAAAAGGGGGCAGGCGTAATGCTGGTTGTACAAAAAGGTAGATCCTTTGACAAACTTACATTGCCAGAGTTTCACTATTTTCTTTCAACCACTTAACAAGTTGTGAAGCTGTTCTGGGACTTTTGGGACACCATGTATAATACGGATATGGTACGTAAAGTTGCAAAATTAAAGATGGCTGCCGCATTGCTATCTCAACAACATTTACGCCAAAATGAAGGCTTCCTGCAGGAGCAGTTTTTGAATTGGTTAATTAGTAGGATACTTGCAGGAAATTAAGTTTTCTTTTCCACTTCAAATTTTAGTGTGAATAATTTATCACAGATTTATCACAGAATTATCACAAATGATGAATGGTTACACACTGGATAATCAAATTAAGTCTGGCATGGACATCTTTCACAAGATGCTCTCTTTGACATGGGTCACTTTTCTTTTCAACAAAGATTCACAGTACTGATGACTTCACGGTTTTTTCCCAACATTAGATCATAATTGCATATCCAATGAGTGGAGATATCCAATTGAGGTCTAAACTAACATTGGATTAGCTTAACCATGGATCTAACTAAATCTAATGAAAGTTTGGGCGACTACTACCGGTGATGCTTAATTTTGATAACCGTTTGTAAGGACCTTCAATAATAATTGGCAGATGCAGTAATGTCACAAACAGGGAATCACAACAATGCTCTATGAAACCGGCCATACGTGGGGGGGGGGGGTTGCTGCGGTTAATATTCATGTTCTTTTTAGACACGTTTATTGTATTTATTAAAGTCACTTAAATTTAGTTTGTGATAATAACCTGGCCACATTAATATTAGTTATATTTTATTTTGATATTCGGTACAGCCAATAAGAGGGTGCAAGAAAGTAATTTTATTTCCGAGTATAGCGGAAGTGTGTTTGAAAGTAAAGAGTAGACTATTTATAAGTATTTTGGAGTATTTAGTACACTGGCTACTAGAGAGCTGTAAATTGTATAGCAGTATTTTGTTTACAAGTGAGGCCAATTAAATTTGTGTGAATAATTGCTGCTCAGTTGAATGTGAGAGTCAGGTATTCCAGTTTTACCAATATTACTTGAAAACGTTATGGACATCGAGTTCATACCACTGGGAAGCTATGTTTGGTGTATTCAATTTTTACATATTTGAGTGTTAAAATCGTTCATTTACACCGAAGTCAAATTTTCGACTTAAGCTGCTATAGCCCACGAGCCGAACCCGAGTACAAACTGTGTCATCGACTCACACATAGTTTGAAGAACCGTCACTTAAATTTAGAACCTATATGTTGCTAAACTTTCTAACTTTTCGATGGTTTGAAGATCACTGCGTTTATGTCAAATGGACATTATCTGGGTCCCCTGCTGTAATCTGAGGGTTTTCGGTTTGATCCAAGTGTTGGTCCCTCCACTTAGTAGACTTCCTTCGCCATCTAAGATGGTTAGTGTGTTTCAAACTTTAATTGGATGGTATCACGAGAATTGATTCGCTTCCGACGACATAAGGCTTCAGACTTTATTTTTTATTTTTAATGCTTGCAGACGCTGTTGAAATTGACCACTGGAAACCACAAATCATCCTACATTTTACATGCGAATTCAAAAACGCAAGACAAGATTAAGCAATTAAACCGTCTGTCAGCCGACATCCTGTTTCATGAATGTTCGTAACAGGAAATAATAAATATGTCTGGCAGTTACCGATTGAAATTTACGACTTCACGGTAGTCATTAAATTTAGGTGTTGTATTTGAAATTCAGCAAGGTTTACTAGTGTTAGTTGCGTTCTTGCATTTACGTTCGTGCGTTCTTGGTATCCCTTCTGCGGTACCCTCGAAGAGTGATGCTGGAACAGCATTGTTCTTTTCCTGAATAATACTAACGGATATATAAAGGATATATCGGTAAACAAGCTATACTATACAAATTGTATTTTTATCAGTAAGTTCTTATGATAACATATGATAGCATATGAAAACTGAGTTTAGAAGATCACAACTATTCGGCTAAGCGAGAGATACTGAAATACTTTAGTTTCACTTCTATATTCACAGGGCAGATACCTGTGCGATTTCTGCCAGTGCTCCGCAGGGAACTACTTTGTTGCTCCACTTTTGTGATTTCTGCCCAATGCTTTGGCCCCATCACTAAATTGTTTGAGGTAGGAGTTTTTCTTCAGACTTGTTTCCTTCTTGCCCCAAAGCCCCCTTGTCAGTAAATCTGAATCAAATTAGAACATATTTGCGAACGTCATCGTTTCCTAATCAGGAAAAAAAAACAAGCAGACAAACCCACAAACAGACAAACGCAAACCAAATTCATTGGAGTATTAAAGCCTCACTTCATTCGCTCATCTATTACTTTAGTACGTTTACTTATTTTACTATCCTCTTTTGCTTTACTCTTTCTACAGTAGTGTGAAAAGAAAATTTTAGTCTTCATTAGTTTGGCAGTTATCCAGTTGTGCAGAGATCGCTAATTTGTAAATCTGCTGGATGGCACTTGGTAGCATATTTGGGGTTGTTACACTCATTTTTATATGTGGTTTTGCTAACATAAGTAGGTTTCGAAGTAAGGTTACAACTTTATTCAACAACAGCATAATTTATAAAACGACAGTTTTGTTTATCGGCAAATTTGAGTTCGAAGCTTCTGTTGACTAGCCATCATAAACCAGCCAGTGCGAATGTATACACAGATTCTTTTTACAAGGCTTAGATAATTGGTTTCATCCGCAACTCCTCGCAGTAGAATCTAAAATTGTCTAGATCTTCAAGCTTTGGTATAGCAACCAAAGCTTTAGGCGAAGCCTCTAAAGGATCTCGTGGGATCAGATGACGAATTTGATGTGTCCTTTTGGCTCACAGAATAAGCACCTTGACGTTGCCTTGTTTGCTGTGTTCGGATTTCCACAGATCCTTCACAAAATTCGCTTTTAATTTCGGATTTAGTTTTTTGGTTTATGCCAACGTTTGGTTTATACATCAACGTAGGCATAAACCAAAAAAGTAAATCCGAAACGAAAATCTAATTTTGTGAGGGATCTGTAGAAATCCGAACACAGCATACAAGGCAACGTTCAACTTCATTCTCTCTAAAACCTTGAAAGACGTGCAAAAAAGTATACATAAACTATTTATTAGTTACATTTCTACCTTTCAGGGATTTTAATTCCATTTTTTTTATGTTTTGTTTCGCGTTGTAGACTTTTCAAATCACAAATAATCCAATAAACAGCAATGGGAAAGAATTTAATCATCATCTTAGTTTTCATTATTGGTGAATTTTTATCATTGTCTAGAGTGAACATCATGAAAAATAAAAGGAAAATTTGAAATACAATTTACAATTAATAATAAAGTGAATTTTGATAAAAAAAACTTTAAGGTTCCAAATTTCAACTCCTTTTTCTGCATTTGTCTTTCACTGACAGTGTGGAAGCAACTGGTCACAGAATAGTATTTTAGGGTAATTATGTTATGCGCAAGGAACACTGGAAGGTTTTTCGTAAGGCAAAAGTGATGTAACATTCACTTACATTCAATGTTTGTAAAAAGTGCACCCATCGTGTAAAATGTGCCCTGTCCTAACGGAAATTGTAGGTTAACCCTTCAATGCCAGGTCGTACGTTAGAGTAGCCTCCTCTTGGTTCAGATACTGTGGTGGCAATCATTCTTTTTTAATTATTATTAGTTGATTGCGTACGTCTCCTAGCACTGAAGGGGTTATCAAAGCATCAGTCAGAATTAAAGACTGGCCTCGATCCACACTTAAACTAATAAGTTTCCGCTTACTGTGCCAGGTGCCCTACCTCTAAGCCGTCATCATGGATCCTGACTGCTGGCACCAGCCTAGATTAGAAGTGTTTACCCATTCTCAGTGGCTCCTAAACGTCACAAACTATAAATTCAAGAAGGAAAATTGAATCAACCGTGTTTTCTTCTTCGTATTTATGTTTGTGACCGTAAAGTCCCCACTGAAAAAGGTTGAACAGCTATTAAGATAGGCTTCAGAAAGAAATCAGCACTGCAATATGTTCAGGTTTAAAAAACTTCCAGAACGCGCACATAATTGCAAAAGTATACAACATTTCGGGGATTCCTTCGCCCAATTTTCAAGTGTAATTAAAAAATAATCTCCAATAATGCTTTGTTATACGCAACATGACACGAAAATCATGACCGCTGCAAGCCCACTTGGTACACAGAAATGGTACAGTTTTGACCTGGTTGAACATGGCTCATTTTTAGTATTTTAATTTTTAATAGTTTTTATTTTGTGTACTAAAATGGGCGTTTTGCTGTCATGATTCTTGTGTAACGTTATGTATAACGAATTTTACAGCGAGTTATTTTATAATTCTACTAGAAAATGGGGTAAAGGAATTCGTGAAATGTTGTGCTCTTGTGTAATATATGAGCACGCTATGGGCTTTTAAAAACTTGGACTGAGGTAGGATGGTGCTGAGCTAGATCCTCCCCAGGCATACAGTAGTAAATCATCTGGCCTAGTATGTGGGACATCCTGGTTTAAAGTCTCAATTAGGGGCAGTTGCCTTCTCTTTCTTTCAAATTGGTCACAAGGATTGTATTTAATGGTGACTTGGTAATTTTTGAGAGACAGGGAGAAAAAAGGGGGCAAAACGTTTGATATCGTCAGCATAGCAGGTATTTTCAGACTATGAAATCGCAGAAGATCGCACTTGCATAAATTGAAAAGCAAAGGCCCAAAGACAGATCCTTGAGGGACATCAGAGGGGGGGGATTGAGGCTTAATGGCGCGTCGACAACTTGGTCATTAGCGCCAACCTCAGTCACAGTGCAGTGGTCCGGGTTGCCACTGCACCACACATCAGAGGTAATAGCACAGGCATATTAGGACAAATATAGCTCCAACCTAAAAAAATCCTGTAAAGCTGGAAATTAGTACTGAGGTACTATTCGGCTCCCTGAAAAACTTAGTAAACGTCACCATGATTCCTATGACCAGAACGTAGTTTTTTTATGGCTGCTATTGGCCCAGGCAAGTTAAGATTTGAACCTAAAAAATAATCGTGTAAAGCTGGAAATTGGCACAGGGGCACTATTCAAACCCTCGAAAAACATAGTAAAAGTCACCATAATTCCCATGGCCGGATCATGTTTCCTTTCGGTCATCAAGATCATAAGGACAATCGGAAACAAGCCAACAGCGAAAAACATACACTAGAAATAACGTAGTTCAGTAAGCCACCTTTATGCACTTAGGTTTCGTTGGAGTGGCATGACCCGGATTCAAACCGGCTACCCAGTTCGCCCCCAGATCACTTGCATAGCG